>JBBPDC010000038.1:556831-573783 GCA_037974485.1 Hemigrammopetersius urotaenia
CCTTAAAGGCCGGGCCGTGAAAATAGTTTCTGATATTAAACCGGTCCGTGACAAAATAAAGGTTGGGGACCACTGATTTAGATCATATAGGAAAAATTAATATAAGGTTCATACGAGGTTCATTTTTGCACCAGTACCAGGCTGCATTAAAAAAAAAAAAAGCACCGAATGTTAGTTTTTTAACTGAATGCTAATACTAATTCTATTTGTCCTCAACTGAGGGTTTATTATCATCAAGAACTGGGCTTATAAGAAGGCCTCAGAATAAACAGATGTGCTTTGATCCATAATGCACTTTACCCATCACAGTGACCAAATAAGTCGGTCTGGACAGTTATGCTTGCGAGTACAATCCGATTGGGATAACAGGATTATAACGCATCAAGGATGAAAAAATCCTCATGACTTCACAATTGTGCCTTTAAAGAGCCAGCAGGTGACAATTTCAGTGCTAAACCTTCCACCGACGCAATTTCATCTAATGTAAACGAGTTGTTATCTGTAGCACATCCTGCCTCGCATCCTGTCATACTGACCTCAAAACATCAAAGCTGAAGCCAGGCCTACATACAGCTGGAGCAGACGGAACACTCGCACACAATGACATCATTCTCCTCTGGAGCAGACCTTGGCTGAAGAAGCCTGCTTCACAATTCAGCCATCTCTGATCTGACTCACCCTCAAGCCTTTTTCCTGCCTGCATGACTTCTTATTGAACTGTGGATTGTTCCTTTTCAGTTTCACCATAATACACTGACCTATGTGGGCTTTCTTGCAGATTTACTTTTGATTTACTATCAAGAAAAGCAAAGAAACAAAAGCATAATTGGTGTGTTTTGGCTCTAAAGTTGACTATTTCCAAGCAGTGGAATCACAATATTCTTCTCATTAGACCATTATTCATGATGTACATGAAACAATGTATTAATTGTCATTCTGTCAACAAAAGTTGAATTGGAGAACCAAAACTGAAGAAAGAAGAACATTTGTAGGTCTTTCAGAACGAAAAAACCTGAGATGGAAACATTCTCTGAACAATACCTCATACATACGAAGTGGTGCAGTTACACGGGTCCTAATTTAACATAAAAACTGTTCACACACAAAATGGTGTTTTCTAATTATGTACAATAAAGCAAAGAACAATAAAAATGATGCCATGACAGCCAAAATACAGTGCACTTACTTATTTACTATTTATTATTTATTTGACATGACTATGAAAGAATAAAACACATGTAGACTCACCTGTGGACTCTGAGCTGTGCCCTTTCTCTAAAACCCTGCTTTGCGTGGAGGCCTGGGAGCTGTCAAGACAGAGAGAGTCCCTCTCCCTGTGAATCTAGAAACAGAAACAGGAAGACGGTGTCATAGCGGAGCATGTGACTGTCTGACTGGAAATTGTGGGCTGACTGCCTCATTTTCTAATCACACATCACAGTCACAGCACAGGCCACCATAAAACACTGCGGTGCCATAAATCTTTGTAAAGCAATGTACATCTCTGAGAAATCCTCCTTCTCTGTGTCCCACCGAACCCAACAGATTTGAAGGGTGAAACGAGTACAAAGTTTAGTTTGTTTAGTTCACAGCTGTGAAGTTGATATTCGGTTCATAAACACTGTCAGGCATCGTCAACCCACTCTGAAAAATGAACTACAGCAAAATGACTGCCAAATGTAAGTAAACCAGTCCCAACTGAATTGACTGCATCCCTTTCTCTTCAATAACACACATTGTCAGAACCTGTAGACAACATGAGGTTGCATTCAGTTTGTGGTTTCATTGGACCATATACTCTAGACCTCCAAAACAGCTGTGTTTCAACCACCACAGACCACACACACCACTTGACACCAGCTCTGAGTGAAAAAACACCAACTTCAGCAATCAGGGTGCCCTCTAAAAGTGGGTATCCAAACAAATAAATGTGCCTTGATTTGGAAGAACATGTGCTTATGACTTCAACATGTTTAGAGACTGAGACTCACTAAAGTCTGTAATGGAGGCTTTATTAATAGTTAATTTGCCAGGACACACACTGTGATAGCTGAAATTTCCCCAAAAATGTTCCCAAAAATGTTCCCAAAAAGTACACAATGGTAATACAGTGTTTGTCCATCAATGTGAAATAGAATTCATAAAGCCTTTCCTTTTTCAATTTTTGCACTGATTTTTCTTAGACATTAAAAAAAAACTTCTTTTTTTTTTTAATTTTAGCCCCAGTTCACAAAACGCTACCAGGTGGGTCACAGGCCATCTTTTCAAATCATTTGACAGCTTAATACATATATTACTCATTTTAGCTAGAGTGATCTAATGCATTTCACTTTGGTCTCTATGCCTTGGATGCTTTGAAAGGCACTTAAGAATAAAATATTGTTATTATTTGTTAGTAACTGAGAATTCTGTTCCATCAGCTAATATGTCACTGTGTGATCTAAAATAGCAAAGCAACTTTGACCAGTTGACTCTAAACCAGTTTTACAGACTAAACTTTTGATCTCCATGATGAAATGAAGGTGAATACAAGTACTCAATCAGTAATGTTTACACACTTCTCATGTTACACACATTATTGAGTAGGAAAACCACAGAGGACAAAGCTCCCCCAGTGGCAAGTGGGTATAAAGGGAAACTATATGTTCATCTGTTTGAACCAGAATGGAAGAGCCCCTCTGCTTTATGAGCAGATAACAGGTTTTTCCAGAGCAAGGACATGCTAAAGTGCATAATTGTGTAAATAAAGCAAAGATGGAGACTGACGAGAAGTGAACCAGGAGCGAATGGGGGATATGCAAATAAAATTGACTGCATTCCCGTCTTATTGTTTAGCAAATTATATTGTTTGCAAAATGTAATATTGGCCTACATACTGATATCTCAAAAAGCTATATGCAAATGTAACCAATAAGTGTTTTTTTCTGTGCCCCGATCCTCTAGATGTGTGCCTCTGTGAGTGTACTGATGAATTAATTGAAAAAAATAAGCCCAGCACAATTGCAATGTATAGCAATATAATCACAACATTATTTTACAGTCCTACCGTAGGCCTACAGCTCAAATGAGTTTTGAAGCATTTCAGGGTTGAGCGGGGGTCAAATTTCTCCCTCTGGCTGGTGCTTAATTATGTTTACACCACTAGAACTTGTAAAAAAAAAAAAAAAAAGCAGAGTGGCCCTGCACAGCTTTAAAGCAATTAACAATACACAACGCTTTATTGATGGACCCTTCCCTGCTGTGGTACTGAGTAGCCACTGTGTCTTTGAGACGCCAGCTGAAAGAGAGAGAGAGAGAACACAGCCCTCTGTTGTCCCACACACAGGCCCCAGGAACTGCCTCCAGAGAGCCTAGATAGTGCTCAAACACACATACACACATATACATTAACTAAGGCCAGCACTCTGTGGTTCACACCAGTATCATGCAGTGACCATAAGGCCGTGGATAAAATACAGTACTGTGATTCTACCAATGTGTATGCATTGCAATACAGCTTGCTATATTTCAAAACTAATCAACAAACCATTAATGTTGCCTTAATGATGGCTGGGATGGGCTGCAGGTCATGCAGACCTCCCATGACCGTGGATAAGGATAAGAGGGTCAGAAAATGAATGTGTGTGTGGATGGATGATTATAGACTGCCCTGCAATATTATCACCAAAAATATTTGTTGGATAACATTAACGCCTTGATTAATCCAACACACATTTGGAGCATCTGTGATGTTCAGGGTAGTGATTTATCATCAGTGTTGCGATATTAGGCTAAGAGCCCATATCTTATAAAAAAGGGCCCATATCATATATATTTATTTGCATTTTATGTATAACCATTTCCTTAGTGCGCATGTGCACCAACTAATCTTTACACTACCCCCCAGTCTCTCTTCGTCACACAGTATTAAAACCAGCTGTTGCTGCTACTGTGTCTTTAAGACTCGTATGTATTAATAGGCTCGGTTCTGATTGGCCGCCCTGCAGTTTGCCTCATTCAAAACAGAGTGCGTGATAATGGGTTCAACTTCAGACCGAATGAAAATAAATGTGTTTTAATGTTTTTATGACATCAAAAAAACTGTGAATTCAAAACTAGCCATCTGTAGCTTAACTTGCATATGAATGGACTGCACGGACTGTGGAGAGAACAGTTTTTATTTAAAAAAAAAAAAATGTTTTTGACCGTATGGACTCTTTAAATTATTTCTTGCAAAGGTTTACAGGTTCCAGGAAAAAATTTATCACTATGAATATATCAGGGAAATATACTTGTCAAAGGAACTGGTAAACCTAAGGGGGATGCCAGTATTTTTTAATGATTGATTTCCATAAAGATTTGTTTACAACCAATTTGTCAGTGGTCATTTTTTTGTTATGATTTTTATTACCCTTTTTTCTCAAATTTATATGGACATATGAAACACTTGCACATTTTCTGTATTTTTCTAGCCAACGTGGCAATATTAGTATCATAATTTCCTTATTTATGGGTACAAAGAAAGCAGTTAAATAACTCTTTAAATTACACTAATTAAAAAACACTACATGAAAAGAGAGAATGGACTATTTAGCCAAATGTGTCCCACATGAGTAGCAGCAGTCAGATGCAGGGCTGACATCCATAGAAAGTTGCTCTATCGACATTTTCTTTCTTTCCATAACAGTTATGGCCTTCTCTTTGTAACATTAAAGGGCACATATTATGTAAAACTCATTTTAGTTATAATAGTTCTATGGGCTACAAAACACGTTTATGAAGTTCTTTGCACAGAATCACTTTCACACTAAGAGATCTCACCAGCTTTATTCTTCACTGTTTCAGGCCCTTTCAAAATGAGCCGTTTGAACGGCGAGCCCAGAGTGATGTTCCACTGGGCCAATTTGCATAGAACTGCCCCTCATCTGTCGAGACCCCACCCACTAGATTAATTGAAGATCCGCCATTTTGTTTGCTAGTTTTACAAGCGCAGATAAGCCGAGCACTATGGCTACAGGCAAAGGCAAGTCACACATGAAGTGTTTCTCCCAGACAGATTTCTGATCCATAGAACTACGTGACTTGCATTTTCATTGGCCATGTCCCATCAACAATTGGTTTTGTTCCACCTTAAAAAGGATTTTTTAAAAACCTTCAGTATTTAAGGTGGAACGGAAAATTCGAATAAGGAGCTGTGAATAAGGAGTTAACTTCAGCATCATGGAGGATCTGTACCTACTGTCCGTGACAAGCCAGCAGATGAGGGAGATGTAAGTACTTTCAAATAATGACTTTTGTGTTGCTACCGCAGTTAAATATGAACGAGCTTCGTTTCGAGAGCATGGGATGGGTGGAGCGTGGCTAGCAACAGCTAGCAACAGCTTTTTTGCATGAAAGGGACAGAGCTCTGAAACGGCTCGTTTTGAAAGGGACTGAAACTGTCAGTAATAAAGCTGGTGATTTCTCTTTATGTGAGAGGGATTTTATGCAAAGAACTTCATGAACATGTTTTGTAGCCCATAGACAGCCCATTTTTTGTAAACACATGTTTTGCATAATATGTCCCCTTTAAACAAGTATGCATACATGTGGGACAGACTGTATTGATGTCTATTTATGAAACAGTTTCAAATGTGCTGTTCTATGCGTGTTTTCACCAAGTTATCATGTAGTTCATAAAGCTGCAAATGTGCATGCTCCTGAAGCTGATAAAAAACAAGCATGATAAAATCATCTGATTGCATGAATGCTTAACCATCTGCATACTTGCTAACATGTTTATACATTGGCAAAAGAGTCTCATATCAGTATTTTACTCAGTTCCACTCACTTCAGCCCTGGTCTTAACATGATATGTGCTATGCTTCCTTGCATGCTGCCAGATATGGCCTGAGGTCCCTCACCAGAATCTGGCACCACTGCTGTTCTCACTGAATATTTGCAGGACCAGAGGAAGGAGCGTGAAAGGCGCTGCCAACACAGCTTGGTCAGAAGCGGAACGTTCAAAAATGCACCCAATAAAAACACAGATGGTTTAAAAATAAGCAGGCTTAAGACTAGTCCTTGATGCACGCCTCATTCGAAAGGCAATTATTCTGATCAATTAGGAGGACAATTCGAAAGCATTCTGTTGCTTTCAGTAACTACACTGTTGCTACGTTATTGGAGAAGAATTTGTGAGATGTTCTCATGTTTGGTCTTGAAAGTGCACATGGCTAAAAATGCTGCCGAATGCGAGGATGGCGAATCCAGTCACAGTGCAGTGGTATGAAGTCACTTGGCCAAATGCCCCGTTTCCATCAGTCTCTCCAGGCGGAGGGCCAAAGGAAACCGTTAGGATCTAAACACAGGCTCCCAGACTGCCACCAAATTCAAGCTCCCCTCACCCCTTCAAACCATGCAGTCTCCCACACACACACATACAATCTACCGCCACAGCAATGCTTTGGGGCCATCAGAAAGCAATTGGCCCAGTTAAACAGGGAAAGGTATCCGGCCTTAAGGAGTCATTAAGTGGTGCGGGCTTTCAAAACCATATAGTCTACTGTCTACTGACTGACTGATTCATTATAGCCTTCTACTTTCAGCCACAGGCATTTAAGTTGGAAGGCAAGCAGAGATGACGAATCGAACTTTAAGGAATCATTAAAAAAACTGATATTGTACTGGCCTTGTTCATAAAAGGGTTTCATAAAGTCATTGCTAATGTATGTGGTGCAAGAACATCTTAAACATCTAAATCTAAGATTTGATTTTCTTTAGGGTCCAGACCAAGCTGTGGGACTCTTTGAAGAAAAAGTTGGAGCGAGCTGGATAAAAAAAAAAACACCAGTTACTCAGATCTTGCATCATATCAGCTATAACACAACATGCTCAAGCTCAACAGCATTTGGTTCCCAGGCTCAAGTCTGGAGGACCACATTACACATCCAAAATGAAACCCCACCCTGCATACACACACACACACACACACACACACATGCATACACACACACACATGCATGCATACACACACACACACACACACACACACACATACAGCATCTTTCAGACAGAATGACCATATGGTTCTGCTGACACTCCATCACAATGCTACATGTCATCAAAGATAAAATCAACAATAACAAAACAATACCATCAGCTCCAGGCTCCAGGTTGTCCAACACGTGGCATTGACTGCTTTTTCACAGGGGTCTTTCTACCAAAGCTCATGATAAAAGAACACGAGAAGCACTCCCAAATTCCCTGTATTATCTATTAGCCAAAGTTGCATAGTATTATTTCCCCAGGGGACTTTCTCTCATGGACAAACTTTCAACACTTTAAAAGTGAACTAAGGCTTTCAAAGCAAATAATTTACACACACACAAAAGTAACATCAGAAGATGAAATCACTGTAACAACTCTTAGCTATTCATAAAAAGCCTGACACTCCTTACCTTTATTAAAACCACATCCACGTCTTGTGATCCTTTTGCACACAAACTGTACCTCCGTTTGTGTCGCTCGTACATCTTCCCCGCAAACACAAGGAAAAGTCGTTGCACAGAATGGAGCTTATTTCCAACATGAGGTCCTCACCAGCAAGGTCTCTACTGCTAAAGCTTTTGGAAAAATGAGAAGCTCCTAATCTTTCACATCTGTGTGAAGAGCCAGCCCCTTTCCCTCGCTCTGGCCCCCCACCCCACTCCCTCTCCCTCTCCCTCTCCCTCTCTCTCTCTCTGTCTCTGTCTCTCTCTCTCCCCCTCTCTAGCCAACACTCATGCAGTTGCTTTTCCCCTTGCTAATGTGTATCCATTCATCCACACCCTCTATTTTTCTGTCTCTGTAACACCCAGACTCTCTCTCTCTCTGAATCACACCTATGAGCTCAGTTCCTGAGAAGTGAGGAAATCTGTTCAGTGTGACTGATTAATAACGAGAATCCCCCCGAATGCCCATCCTGAGACTCTCCTGGCAACATAAATTTGGTGATCAGCTTGCCATGTGTACACACACAACAAGACACACCCATTTTGTTTTTTAACCAAAAGGGAACCCGTCTATGACTGCTTTCACAAAACAAGCCAACACCTTACAGCCATATTTCCCATCTGCTAATGATTCCCAAAGCTGAGATAAGCAGAAATCGCAGCTTTGGCTTGGCAGGAAGAATCTGCAAGCAATTTAACGGAGAGATTTTCAGGGCTCAGGGACTGAAAAGTTGAAACAGGGCCAGTGGTGGAACACAGTCCTGAGGACAGAAAATCAAGCAAGATTGGACCAAATCAAGCCAGACAGCACTGGACTCATCCCAAGGAGGACTAGAATTAAGGTCTCTAAGCATGGACGTCTCTTTTTTCATGCATGTGAATGGAAAACATGCCATTAGGGGTTTAACAACTGACAAAATTCATAATTCTGTTCAACACAGTCTCAATTCAAGTGTTTTAAAGAGCTGACATATCATGCTATTTTGGTGCTGACTTGCTGTGTTGGAAATAATAAGTTGAATAAGAGTTAGCTCATTAACTGACAGAAGGCAACAAACTTTAACCTACATTTTGTAATAACAAAATGTCCATATTAGCTGAGCAATGACTGAGCCTTAGTTTATTTGGTAAAGATGATCATTTATCTACATGGATCTACCAAGCTGACAAACTGTAGATAAGATTACCAATGGAGGCTAAAGGTCTTGAAAAATATCTATATTTAAATATCAACACTTTAACTAACATTTATTAAACTGGTTTAATTAAAAAAAACTCAATTAATAAGCTTAAATGTCTTAAATGTTTCCATTAGTGCCCTAAAATAGGGCATAAAATACAATTCTGTATGAAAATGTTCAAGCAACAAGCTAATATGTTAGTCCTGATGTAATATGTTGTTACGAGGAATGCGCTCTTCATTCCTGCTTGAAGTAAATTTTAATTTACTTTTTTTTTTTATTATTTTGAATATTTAAAATAATGTAATATTTCAACACTTTAATATAGTTGGTGTCGTTTAATTTCTTTATTTATCAATGCACATTCATTTATATGTAATACATACGTGCATATAATATGTACTGTATACAGGCTGATACACACTCATGTTTCAAATAATCTTTATCAAAACCAACATTTCCCAAGTTATAAATGAAATGTAAACACCTTTATTTTCATTTTAAAAGTGATATCATCAGTGTGATTTTATTATTTTATTATTTAAATTCCCTGTTTACGCCATTTGTACATGCCAGCAGCCCTGACTGTGTAAACATTTCATGATTAAGTAGTCCAAAACTACTTAATCAAATCATAAATAATATAGTAAAAGTACATACATTACAGCACTAAAAGTATCAGTTTCAGAGATTTGATACTACAGCAACAAAGATTTGCTACTGCAGCAACAATACACATTTGGGAACAGGCGTTTGAAATGATTAGGATTAGGATTACCTGCGTTGGGGGATTCTTTCAGGTAGTGTTCACAGAACATGACTGTTGAGTGAACAGTGAGAAGGTTTTTATCTGAACGTTAATGGTCCGCTCCGTGCTTTCATGGCCAAGCTAATTAACCTCATCCTCCTTCCAGGCAGCTTTACTGGTTCTTTCCACATAATAAAACCCTCCAGAGCTGCGAAAAATGACCCGTCGTCAGCTCTGGCGCACTGACGAATTACACTGCTTCAGTGTTCTCCTCCCAAAACCCTCGCTCGAGGACATGCAGTGTGCACATGGAACACAGAAACACACACACACACACACACACGCTGCCACATGGCTTCCTGTTATCTTCCTTCTCTCTCCTACCCCCTCCAATTTGACCTCTCCCAAAAGTAAACACTTCCACATTGCTCCCTGACTTCACACACCAGCTCTAGCTCAGCTCTGTTTCTTTGACTAGTCACAGACAATAGAAGCTGTTTAGCTCTGCAACACCAGCTTGCTCTTTTGGTCACTCGCGAAGCTCTAAGAAACACATTAGATAAACAAAGTAGAAGTCGGAAACGTTGTCATGGAGAGTCCATTTCATCAAGTCCCCTGCCTAAAAACACAGGGGTGGATTCTAATGTATACAAGTCACTGATCTGTGTGTGGCCAACAATATCATAAAACTCAAAATGGGAGCACTGTCATAAATATGTGTTAGAGTATACACTAGTTGTAGGTTTAAATCTAATCTAAAACCATTATTACTTAATGAAATTCTTATCTGTCTTAAGCTATAAAGATCGGTTAAACACAAATGAAGAAGCCACATGCTGTGCAAGATATATATCTGTGAATGGCACTAGGGGGAGCCAACTAAAACACTGCATCAGTGAAATGTGCCTTTTATAAGGGCAAATACTGCCCCCAATTGGAAGCCTCTTTACAATATACACCACCTGGGAAGCTGTTAAAGCATGTTAAAGAATGAATTTGGAGATAAAAAGAAACAAACTCGCAAATGGTTTCTGTGGAAAACCACTGGAAGAGTGAATCAAAATTGCCATGCATACACAGAACTATCTACACTGATAAGGACCATAGTCTGTCAATACAAGTTCACTCAGATAAGAGGGATGTTTTATAGATTTAATCAGACCAGAACAACGGAAAGAACAAGCTGATGCCAAATTAGAATACATTCATGTCAAAATCTGAGCACATCCTGGATTTAAAAATCATTTTAACATCCACACAGTGACATGGATAAACAACACATCAGATTAGAAATATAGAAGCTAAAGGACATTTAAAGAAAGACACTGACCACAATAACCATTTTATCCAAAGCGACTTTAATTCCCTAACTACAGGGGGCAGTCTCACCCTGGAGCAACTTAGGGTTAAGGGTCTTGCTCAAGGACCCAGTGGTGGTGTGCTGAAGCTAGGATTCGACCTCTTGTTCCGGAGGCAAGTATCCTACCCACTGACCCACCTCCACCCACTTCTGCTGTAAAGCCCCCCAGTGCTAGAGCCCACCTTGTGATGGCATATCTCAGGCTAAGCTGTTTGAAATATCTTTTTTCATTAGCTGATGAATGCAGAATGCAAAGAGCCAAAGAAGCAGCCTTGCAACTGTGGTAAGTGCATGCTGGGAATTATATGGAGAGAACATGAAAATAAGAAAAAGTCCCAATTTCTGAAGAGGCGGAGGCATTGAATATAGTAATAAGGAATACTGCACAACATGAAAAAACATTAATATTACATATTACCTACAAATATTACATATAATCGTTTTAGGCTGGAGTGGCCCTTTAAGACTCACTAAGAAAAAACAGTTTACAAAGTAATGTATACTCACCATAGACGCTTCATTATCCGTGTTTATGTCAGGGGAAGTGACGGTTTGAAGGTCCATGGTTTGATCTTCTGAGGAGATGTCTTTTTCTGTGAGGGCACATTCAGACATGGACAAGCACCATCAGACAGTCAGACAACTAGCTAATGGAGGCTGAGAGTCATGGCAGGATACTACATTTAATGAATTAACTTGAAAAGTCATGGCAAATGTTAGACTGCTGGGCCAAAGCCCGTCTTTAGCTTCCTGACTGAGAACGGAAAATATTGGCCATTTTTAGTGAGTGATTAATGAATTGAAAACAGTGCCAGTCTTTCAACAAAGCAGACATTTTCTGAAAATAGTCAGTCCTGCTATTTGAGTTCTATTATGTAATCCTGCAGAGATAACAATAGCCATTAAAATATGGGTGTAGTCATGTTCTTTTGGCTTTGACAGCGAATAACAAAAAAAAAAAAAAAAAACAGCCAGGAAAAGGGTTGAACAGAGGGCAACCTCTTCTTTGCTTTTCCTGGTTTATCTTGATGACATCACCTGTTGCTAAGCTACATTCTGTTGTAAATATATCTTGGGATTCATGAGAACGCCCTGCTTCCTTCTGGCTTGGATATGACAGAGGTACACATTTTCCTTTTAATGATTCTTTTGGGCATGGAAAGAAATAATTACTGTGCTTTGGTTAATAATAGGTGGAGTCCTTTATAGGAAGACTCTTTCACGCTCTTCCTGTCATTGGTGTGACAGATGACATAAGAGCATGCTTCATCGTCATCCTGTTCTTTTTTATAACTTCATTGCCATTTGACATTCGTAACACCTGCATTATGTAGAAATTCATGGCCATGCTTTCAAAGGTGTATAAAAGAATAGCTGCATACATATGTGACCTCACATTGAGTAACACACGGGAGATCAGTGTTAGAATATCTTGGTACATCATTAGAAGGCAATAACTACAGTTTGTATGTACTACTACATGTTGTGTATAATCCTTATCTGGTAGATTAAAACAATGTAAAACAAATGCTGCTTGCAATAACCTAATTAAAGCCTGACTACATGAATTTGTCTTTGAGGTTTGAGAACAGCTCACCTTTCTGAAGACCACTGGTATGTGTATCCCCCTGTAGTTCAGTCGCTGTTTCCAGTGTTTCCAGTGCCTCAGTTAATTCTACATCCTCAGAATGTGTGTCCACCAACCCTGGCTCAGAGTTAAGCTCCCTTCTAAGCTCAATCGCACTGGATTGCTCCTCGAGTGAGAAAGAAATGTCTACTGTATCAGACACATTTGTGGTAGACAAAACACAACCCACAGAGTCGCTGTGGTCCGAAGATAACTCAAGTTGTTCCCTCATGACTGTTGGGTTGTTTTCAGTAGCTGTTGTGTCGCACAATTCCTCTGTTTCTTCTGATTGGTCAACTGCAGAGTTTTGGGAAACAGCTCTCTGTTCGGGAACATTATCCTCAGGAGTGTGACTGTTTTCAGTAGCTCTGATGTTGCACGATTCCTTTCTTTCTTCTGAAACAGTTTCCTGTTCAGGAATGCTTTGATTATTTTCTGCTGTTTGACAGTTTTCAGTAGTGATATCTGTCAGTTCTTCTTCTTTTTCCGATTGGTCAATTGCAGAGTTTTGAGTAGGTCCCTGTTCAGGAACAAAAGGAAAAAGATCTATCACCTCCATCAGCTGAGCATCCGCACCTTCCAGGGTAATTTCTCCTGTCTGGCGTTCAAAACAGTCCTGACTCTCTAAAGAATTCTTGTTCTCCGTGTCTTCTGTCAAAGTTTCCTTTATAGCCTGGCAATCTGCTGTTTGCTGAAGTGCATCTATGGGGGTGTCCTGCTCTTGACTTTCTTGCTGGTCATTGCAAGAAAGTCCCTCTACCTCTTTGGTACAGCAATCAGTTTCCTCAGGTTCTAAGGTGTCCTCACTGCTTGGTGTGGGAGACTCAGGCTCTGAGTCTACTTCAGGCTGTGAGACATCACCAGAGTTTTCTGACTTTTGTCTCTCACTCTCAATTCCTATTGCTATTACCTCCAATGGGTCTACTTCCCCTGTGTTTGGTGGTTCTTCAGTGCTTGTTTCTGTTTTTTGCTCAGGAGAGTGGGTGCTGTCTGTCAAGACATCATTTAGTGTCACTGGAGACATACTATCAAGTTCAAAACCTGAATTACACATTTTCGCATCTTCATCTCTCTCTGCTTCTAAGGGTGCCTGATGCATCTCAACAATGTCATTCTCTTGGTATCTTTCTTCTGTACCATCAGATGTATCTCCATGGTGACCAGTGGTATCAGATTGTTCTTGAAGGCTTTCAGCATTAGTACACAAAATTACAGGGGTACTTTCTTCTTGTCCATCAGTACTGTCTTCACCAGGTTTTTCCTGTTCATCAATGAATCGTTCAGCTGCTGTTTGCTCACAAAAGCCTTCGCTGGCATCCAGTTCTTTCTGTTCCTCAAACGAATGCAGTGCATCTGCTGTAGGGGATGGACTTATACATCTGGCCCCTTTCTCAGAATTGTTTTCACATGAGGTAATAGATGGTTGATCCACAGCTGGATGCAAACCCACAGGTTCCTTGCTTATTGCCCCGCCCTTCTCCTCTGGTTCCAAAGAACTAACACTCTTGTTGTCCAAGTCTTTCTCATCATTGCTTTCTGTGCCTTGGGAACACGATTCCACATCAGAACTTTCTGGTGTGTCCAAAGACTGAGTGATTCCCATTTCTGCTGCTGTTGTTGCTCTCTGTTCTTTGTTCTCCAGAAGCTGGTCCTGCTCTGGCCTCACAGAGTTGCACCCCTCTGCCTGGACCTCCCTTTTAGGCCCCTCAGCAGTGTTCTGTGCTTCACAGACCGAATCCTGTACTCTATCAGTTTCCTCTCCCTCCTCTCCACAGGATGAGGTTTGGTGGGTTGTGCTGTCGCCCACAAATTTGCTCCGTAAGCAGTCAGCACTATCTTCCTCTTTTCTCAGGTCTTGCACACATGCAGCTGCACTTTGTGCCTGCACTCCGTAATCTTCCTCAATGTTTTCACAAGTACACACCCGCTTCTCGTCACTGCTGCTATTGTCCAAGGGAGGCGCGGGATCGCTGTCACACTCCCTCTGCCGAAGTGGACCTGGACAACAGCCGCTGAGCTCGTTTTCGTTTCCTTTCAAACATGCAGCAGTGAACACTTGCTCACTGGTATCGAGGGAGTCATGCTGTGGCTGTTCATAACAGGCCTGTCCTGTCTCCGGGTTGTCTGCACATTCTCCGGCAGTATGTGGTGCCTCTGACTGTGGCCGAACTTCCGAACCTCCCTTAAAAAGTAAAGAAAAGAACAGAATTTTCTCTTGCTTAAGAAGGCTGCTATTTACGTCTTATCAATTAGCGATAGTTAAACAAGTTGTTGATTTGTTATCTCACTCTCTTGTAGTCTGAAGGCACCGTCCGAACATTCACTGTGCTTGTGCTGACGCACATTAATGTATTAATGAAAATGTTCTCATGGGGCAATTCATTTTATGGTCCATAATCATCATAAAAATAATGTATGTGAATAACAGGTTTGACAAAAATATATACTGTAATAATATTTCATCAAACATGTATAAATATGTAATTCTAATAAACATTCTGACAAACTAAAGCACTTCTTTGTCACTTTTAACAGTATTTTTCTTCACATAAGCAAGCTTATATGAGATTACTTAACGACTAGAGGTGATGTGAGGCAAGTGTATGATGATTAAGGCATGCAGTGAGATGCTAGCTGGTGAGGTGTATGCTTTCCATCTGTTGCTAGTTAAACTAGCTCCAGTGAATAAGTTCGGATTCTAAATATACGGTACCCTGAGTGATTGGCAACATTTGGGGAGAAATTGCTTAACAGAGAAAAAGGAGAAGAGAGTAGAAAAAGTGAAAGAGAGACAGATGACAGGGAAAGTGTACTAGCGTGACTCACCTCGCCATGAGTGTTGTGGTGGATCAGGCGGCACAAATCTTGTAAATCTGCCTGCAGGCTGCCTGGAGCTGTATCAGGCAGGGTGCCCACTGACAGGGAGTAGGTGCTCAGACACGAGTGGTGCTGCACCACACCAGCACCACAGGGGATCCGTCTACGTGTCTCTGTTCTATCCTGGGTACCCGTCTCCTCCCTGCCCAAAACATACCACCTATTCAAAAGACACACCCAAACGAACCCACTGGCAATACACTCCTACATACACTCAAAGTAAAATATCTCAGAACTCAGTCCAATACACTTCACGCTGTTTACTTGCAAAGACACCAAATACAGATATTCCTCTCAAAGTAAACTTCTGTGAGGTTTCCTCTCGGCTGAAGTCAGTTTGCTCTTTATGAAGTGTAATGGGTGAAACCCGTTCAGTCTGACCTATGGTATTGCGCAATCCTGGGTGGAGTGGACTTTCTTCAGAGAGGCCGAATTAAAGTCAGTATTGCTCTCTGAATCATAGAGGCCTGATGTCACTAGAGAGGCCAAATGTGACCTCAGTTTTAGTGAAAATCTCCCAATTATACTTTAATAACTGTTTCAAATGATGCAGTCTGTAAACATGAAGAAACAAGAGGAGGACTGTCCATTTTACTCTAAAGTTTCTAATGTACACAACAAAAATCTCATTATTGTAAGTCTGCACAACTGAAGTTAAATATACTTATGAATTCTAGATAATGTATGAAGAATCAGGTTCAGGCAAAGCAGGTTTTCCATATTAGACACACTCATCTATTGGAAATAATACATGTGGTTTTCTGGAGGTGGGGGTCCGAGCTGAAGACTACCGAAATCGAAATCTTGGAAGTTTCTCAATAAACATTTTCATTGGTTAGACATTTTCATTGTTGTCTTCATGTAAATGACCCTTCTTCTCCAGCTTTGAATGGTTGTTTCACACCAGTTATATGATAGCCACTACTTGCTCGAAGGAATTCTCAAGAAAATGACCGTCTCTATTCACACATCGACTTTGTATGAGGATGCTGGAAAGGCTAAGTCTGTTCAATGTCTGGTTTAATTGATTTGGACATTTGCATTCACACTTGCAGCTCCTCTGGGTAATGTCTAGAAAGGGTCATGGCGGTAGTGCATGTGTGAAAGTGGCTAGACACAATATTAAGAGCAGAGATGACAGAACACATCAAATTACAGAACAAGAACAAGAGTGAGTTCTTTAGACTGGCCGGAAGGTAGATTAAGGACTCTAAAATTAGAAAAACAGCATTCTCGCCTAAGTGGGGCTTAAACCCGGGTCTCCCAAGTGAATTAGTGATTTAACCACTTTGCAACTGAGCCAAGAACAAAGCACACAAACATCCACAGCTCAAAAACTACTCTATCACAACTACTCTATCATAGCCTGTGATAGTACTTGATGATGAGAGATATGTGTATAATGTTTGAAGCAGCAATGGTTACTGTGACAACAATCCTGCATCACCACAAGCAATAATAAAAATGGCAAATTACTTAATTTGACTTACCCTTGACCACATAACTAAACCTGCCACCAAAAAAGATAATATAATAAACCAAAGATAGCCTAGCCCTAATTAGCATTATGTTAATCAGCCCATACTAACTGGTACCTATGAGATTTTATGCACTGTTGGCCATCGGCAACATGGGTGGCGGTAGCTCAGTGGGTAGGATACTTGCCTCCGGACCAAGAGGTCACAGGTTCGAATCCTACCTCCAGCAC
>JBBPDC010000038.1:574988-589461 GCA_037974485.1 Hemigrammopetersius urotaenia
GTCCCCTGTAGTTAGGGAATGGAAGTCGCTTTGGATAAAAGCGTCTGATAAATGCCATAAATGTAAATGTAAATGTAAATTCTGAGGAGCTCATATGTCTACACTTCCTCAAAGAGGCTTCTGAGGTGAACCCAAAGTTCACTTTCATAGCTATGTGTTGCCAGGTGCTTTGATGTCAAGCTTACTGTGTAAGAAGCTCCAGCAGTGTGCTGTGTCCACGACTGTGGGCCAAGCTAGCTGGGGTGTCTCCCTGTTTGTTGGAAAGGGTCAGTGCCTCTTGGGCCCCTGGCTGCTGCAGGAGGAAACGGGCCACTCGGTGGAGTCCTCGGCGGGCAGCAAAGTGCAGCAAAGTCTCCTGAGGCTCTGGAGCTAAAGGAAACATTAGCATAGTCAGAGAGCAGGAAATAAGACATGGGCACTGATTATTAAGGTATTACTACTGGATTTTAGACAATCCTCGCATTCACTTCGATGTCAGCTGATTTGTTGTAAATGAGAGATTGAGTGATTTATAATACTGTACAACATTCTTGAGCCATCCCTTATTTCTATATATTTTATATTTTACTTCCAAAGTGTCAGACTTTCTTGTATTTTAATCTAGTCTTGAGGAACAGTTCTCCAGGCTTCCTGAAGGACTTGCAAAGCCTCTCATTTTCAGTGACTGGTTTCAGAGGAATGTTTTTTTTCTTTGTTAAGCCACACAGAGCCCATGTATGAATCACTGAGGCATAACAAAGCCATTTAACTGCTGAACCAGTGAAGAAACAGGTGCAGATGATTCCAGATGATTAGGCGGTGATCAGTATACTGGTGGTGCTGAAGGCCGAGCAGTTAGCACACCTTGTATCTTTAGGTACTGTGCTGCATGTCATAGTAAAACTTTTGTTTCCATTTCTTTCTTTTATCATATTCAGCATGCTAGAGAATAGACAGTTTAAACTAGTCTTTTTGCACCAGCATGGTGATTCAGAACAAATACAAAGAAATAAGTGATGACTCAAGACCTTTGCACAGCACAATATGACCACTGTTTGTTGGCCCAAAGAGCAAGAAGCAATAGCTCCCCTCTTTTGCCACATCAGAATAGCTAAAATGAACAAACAAACACTCATGCTAATGCTAACCTTCAGCAAAACGCTATTGCTGAAAAGACTATGGACAATTACTAGCAGCGCTGCTTTGACAAGCAATATGCTTAGGTCACACCTGGTCTCTGGTACACATGCAATCACATGTTCTTTTCCTCACACACACACTTATTCTCCTTGAGTCAAATCATTTGAGGTGAGTCACAACAGCTATGCTCATAATAAGACATGAATACAATAGATTAGAACAGAAACGCCTAGTAATATATCAATAACAAGGAGCAGGGCCACCGTTTGGCTTCAAAACAGCTTTAGTCTTCTTTGGAATGCCGTCGTTCAAGTCCTGAACATGTACACTACAATACGAGACCATTCTAGGAGATGAAAAGATTCCAGTTGTTTAACGGATGGGTGAGGAAGGCAGAAATCTACCAGCACTATGCTCTTTGAAACTCTGTGAGCTGACTCATTTGTTTTGCAAACTCATTAAATCGCAGGTCACCAGACATCTAATTGCCATTTGGCCTAATATGTCACACCTAGGTAGCTGCTTTTGTAATTGTGATTTAGTCACATCAGAGCTTTTTTTAATGTGGCGTATCAACTTGCCCTTGTTATAACTTGCTGCACAGTACTGCGCATGAAGCACATAATTAAGCTGGATGTGTTATTATTAGATCACTTTGCCATACTGTAATTACAATTACATTTACATTTATGGCATTTATCAGATGCTTTTATCCAAAGCGACTTCCATTCCCTAACTACAGGGGGCAGTCTCCCTGGAGCAACTTGGGGTTAAGGGTCTTGCTCAGGGACCCAGTGGTGGTCTGCTGAAGGTAGGATTCGAACCCATGACCTCTTGATCCAGAGGCAAGTATCCTACCCACTGAGCTACCTCCACCCCAATTACGTTTTTATATATCTGCCCACTGTCACCCAATCAACCTTTATCTTTACTGGAGGATACATAGAGGGCAACCTTTGTTTACAATGTAGGCAAGCACTTGCGGGGCATAAAGGGATTAAAAATATTAAAATGGAATAATCATCTCAAAACACAACCAACTGACCACACTGACCAGAAAAAAGAAAACAATCAAGGTAAAAAACTAAAACAGAAGTACATAAATAAATAAACAAAGCAATAAGTAAGCAAATTCAAATGTATATGTACAAAAAAGCTAATTCGAATGAGTTAATTAAGATCTGAGAACCAAATGCAATGACTGAATACAATGATGAAAAGTAAAATAAGACAATTAAATAAAAGTAAATCAGTTTTAAATAAATCTAGACAAAACAGCTGGCAGGCTGTATGGAGGTGGTTAAAAATGAAATGGTTGAGAGACACTGGAGAGCCGAGCCTTAGAGTAAATTCAGAATCTTAATAAAACATTTTATTGATCCCAGAAGAAACTGCTTTTAAAATGAAAGCTTGCTGGTGTTTCTGTGGCTAAAATATATAAATAACAGTTCATTAATGAACTGGTGCAAGTCTTGTAGCAAACATAGTTGTTAAACAGACACTAAAGTGGAACGTTGAAGCAGGACAGTTCTGACAAAGTGGGATACTTTTTCAAGTCATTGTAGGTTATTGTGTTGATGTTATGTTTGGGTCAATTTAAGGTAATATCCCACATATATTTTGGTCAAGGCACAGGAACAAAAACAGGCACTAAATAAAGAGCCTGGATAAAGTGTTATTGCCTCAAGTTTTACGCAAATTTGTAAAACTTGATGCTGCCAAAAAAGATACACACAGAAATATATTTTGTTTTTTATTAGCTGTGTTTTTATAAATAACTATGGCTTAAAACATATTAACTAATGTAGATTCATAACTCTGCTTTTTCTTAATATCTGGTTCAAAACTGCTGTCTAAGAAGCTGCCCAAATTACTTTCCTTAATTTCATATTCAGTGCAACTAATATGAATCATAACTCTAACATGGTGTCTGAATGATCATTTCCTCTCACAGTGAGCACTAAACTGCATGAGACGAATTAAAATAAATGGACCAAGGATAACTGCAGCTTCTGCTGTCATTTCAGAGTGTTCTTTATCAACTAACTAGACCATTCAAAGGAAAAAAATAATGTTTACTTAATGTTATCTCAAATTCTACTATGCTCTAATATTTGTTCAGAACTCACAGCAAAAGCCCTTTTTTTAATTAACGCAGCAAATGAAGAGCTCATATTCTGGTTCTCAAACGCCCCCTACAGGTTTCTCATTTCTGTTGTTATTATGACCATGAGATGAAAGTACTATATATTGCTGGAAAAATTTCTCCTAATGGAGAAACTAAATAGCTAAAGTTTAGGAGGAAGACCACACAGAAGGTCCTCCTTCATCAATCTAACGTCCTAAAAAATGTCCTTCTTTACAACTGACACATTGTTCCACCCCCTCCACCACCTAACGTTCTGTTTCTGTTCATCTCTACATAAGTTCTCTCCTCTCCTGCTCCTACAATGGCGAAGGCATGAAACTCAGTCAACCTAAAGCTGAAAACACCTCATATTAATAAGTCCTTCTGCAGATATTATTTTGGCTGACAAGATTATTAGACTTTTCACAGTTTAGATCCAATTCTCAGAAAAGGTTCTGTCAATTAGTACATTTAGAGCTGATGATCAAGGAAAATGGCTACTGTTACATACAGTTACTGTTACATACAGTGAAAATAAGTGCTAGGAGGAGAAGAATAAGATAACTGTGGCAGATGTGTAGTAGATTTACCTTTGCAGTTCCCCAGAAGACTCCACCCAGGGGGCAGTGTGAGGTGAGACAGAGCGAGGGCCAGGTTCTGGTCCATCTTTTCACACTCCTGCAGCGGAATCTGATGCTCGTCCAACAGCAGAGCGCTCTCTAGCATGTCGGCCCGGCCAACCGCACCCACCAGGAACTGGGCCATGTCGAAGGCCAGGTCCTGGACAAAGCACATGTGCTCTGAGGCGAGCTGATAAATGAGACCATCTGGGTCTGCGGAGCACACGGTGACCTTGACTGACTCACTGCAGTCATGAGCTAGAGAAGGAGAGAGAAAGAGAGAGATGTCACTATTTCATTTCACTCATTATATATCAACAGGTTAGACACATGTAACATATTGGTCCATCTTGCAGATGCAAAGTTATTGATGAAAGTTCATCTGAGGCTGCACAGTTTGTGTTAGTCAACCGCTAGCCCCTCATCAGTTTTTGGACACAGGACACTGCTGGCTGGTTGGTGAAATATTCTATGTCCTTAAACGACACCAAGGAGTTTAAATACTCTATCACACACACACACACAAACATTCACACACACTCTAACATACAACTACCAATTCTGTATGGCTGCTGTGTTGAGAACGATCCACCACCCAAATAAGACCCGCTTGCTGGTGGTCCTGTGGAGGTCCTGACCACTGGTGAATTGGCTAACAAATGATGCAGAAATCTGAATTGTGTGCAAAGTGCAAAGTGTATATATACAGTAAGTGTTATAAAGAAAACATCTATTACTTTACTTGATGAAAGGCCTATGTAGGTGTTATAAAGCCTTATAAACAAAAGTAAAGTCCTTCAGTAAAGTTCTACCTTTAATTTAACACCCCTTGTGTCAATATAATGCAATTAAATATCTTATATGACCATGCAAATACTAGTAAATATTATTTATAAATATTGAACTATTACTGCATAAGTATGTGATACAATCCTTACCCATGTGTCATATGTTCCCCATGAAGATAACAAAAAAAATATTTAAATGATTTTATTTAGCTGTAATGCCCTTATAGACATGCCATGAGTGCTAGAAGACCTCAGGTTGCACATTGAAATGGTTCTTTTTTCCACATGTTCCAGTAAACTTCAGTAAATGACAGTGTTAAGGTGTCTCCTTCCTTACAGCAGTAAACCCAAGTCATTATCTATATGGCAACCCACACCCAGTCCATAACCACAGTGGCTGGAGCCTGTGGTTGCTGTAAACATGACGGCCAAGTCTCACCCCACAGAAAACCACACTTACAAGACATGGTCAAGGTCCAAGTTTAAAGACAGTCCTCTAAGAATAAAGCAGAGCAGTGTTTTATATACCAACAGTGTGCCTGTTTTTTTCTCATTTAATTCTAAAGGGAAAACCGGGCCTTCTGTTTTTTTAATCCTTTCTCAAGCCATTATAAAACATGACAAGAGCCTTTGTCATAATGCCGTGATGTTTGGGAAATTAGAAATTAGAATAATATTCCAGAGCGCTAAATCATTAACATGGATTAAAAGAAACATGCTATCTTATCTTACTGGCCTTAAAATATTCTATCAGAAAAACCACCAGCAAAGAAAAACTACAGCTGGAATCTCACGCCCACCCTGGAAATTTTTCTCAAGGCCCATCGGCTTTCCGTACCACACCCACGCATCATCAGCCTAGACTGGCATTAGCCCTGACCCACAGTAAATCACTGACCCAGGCCATAAAGACCAGCTAAGCTAACCACACTCTACGTCAATGCATTCCGGAAGGACATTCATCTATATGCAGGGGTGAATGGCTGAGTGTTTAGGGAGATGCAGTATTTGTTTACTCGATTGTGTCTTCAGTCAGGTATGTGTAGTTTGGAATGAAGAAAACGAAGAGAATGATGAATTATACGCAATCATTTTTATGTGAAACTGCAGAATCTGTGGGGCATAAGCAGCTGATAATGCATCCTCCCATCAAACAAAGTCTATGCAAAGACAAGGAAATATTTCAGAAAAATGTGTCATTGCTTTGTGGGTCAGCCAGCAGTATGCTCAAGCATATATGTCTACACATATTTCTATACAGGTCAGGTTCATGAACTATAAATATAAATTGTAGAACATATTTGAAGTTTACCTTATTATAACTTTAATATGCTTAAAGGCTTGCTTCACTAATGAAATCAATTTCTACCTTGGTGTTTATAGTGTGCAAACCATATTATAGTAGGTAAATATTGATCTTCTGTCCTGTCAGGCTGTATGGTGTGCAGTGTGGGATGCTTGACTGCACCCAGACGGATAATATGAATGCTCTCTCTGAAGGCCTCTGTGCACCCTGCTATCTGCTTTGCTTGCTCCAATCCACCTGAGCCCTTAATCAGATCAGGGGGCACACGTTTTGTTGACAGGCCTGACTGCTGCCACCTCTCTCCAGGCTTGACAGGGCAGACAGACAAGTTGGCAGGAACGGCATGGTCAAGTCAGTCCGAAGAAAAACTTACATAACGGATAAAGCTGACAAAATGGACAGTGAGTGACCTTGTGCTCACCTAAGTATTGCTGACAATCAAATGTGACGCAGGACAGAAAGGCCTGTGATGTTAGTTATCAAGAGCAAACAAAAAACGGGAACATGTCCCAGAGTCTTTTTGTCTGTACCAAATTCCCTTTTTCTGACTAAGTAAACAAGCGAAGCCCCTCACTCCTCACGCCACTCACTCCTCAGTTAAACATTTACTCCACAGAACCACAGTGACCATCAAGACCAGCGCATTCATACTTTCCCCACAGTTTCCTACTGAAAGATAAGGACAGAAATGGATCAATTATCACAAACAGCGCTCAATTTAAAATAACCACAAGCAGGTGCTGGTGACAGTATTAGGGCTGAACAATATTACAGTGTGATATTTAAGGTTTATCAATATTGATAATGGTCATGAAATCATTGTAGAATTTGTTGTGAGCCAGCTAAGGTTAGTGATATGAATGATGTTTAACATTTATGAAATAAATACCTTCTCAAAACAGTAAACTTCATGGTCGCTGATTTAACCAAACACTGCATGTATCACAAGCCAATTTCTAAAATCATATGCTATAATCTGAGCTGCCAAAAACCATAACAGTTTTGGAGCCAAATTCATAGCTGAAGGCCTTTTTTTTTTTTTAACATTCCTAGCCAGGGCTCAGAAATTCAGAGAAATGAGCTTTAGTCAAACTCAACATAGTGATCACTCTAGACAAGGCTGTGTTTAGCAGGGGAACTGCAGCTAAAGGTTAATTATCCGGTTAGGACTGCAATTACATGATACATATAACAACTGTGATACAAGCCCCCCCAGCACTTATTAGTCACATGCATCATTTTTTCTTTAATTCTTGGTTATGCCTTAATGACATCATCTGTCCTGTCGGGTAAGGATTACAGCAGGTTCTTAAAATCACTCTTGTCCATTCTAAAACACTTTTCAGCCTGTTTTAGAAGGAAAACACAATATTTTATGAGCATCAGCCTACAGTTCCATGTAAGTGCATCCCAATAAACAATGCTCTTTTTGTCCAAGCATGGGCTAACCAGGATTAAGGCACTGTGGGCCATATATTAAATTATGAAAATGAAAAAAGAAAAAGAAACAATCAGTTCAGAAACTCAGTGTTTCTAGTAGTAATTAGTGAGGAAAAGCGTACCTGGGCACACTGCCTGCAGGGTGTCATGGCTGACCCTCAGTGTGCTGCTGAGATGCCTCTGAGTGGATCCAGTGAACACCAAGAACAGCTCCGTGTCTTCTCTAACACTTTCTCCCTCACTAAGCTCCTCATTGCTGAGCTGAACAGTTAGCACGCAACTGCCCTGCAACCAGAAACAACACAGAATTGATTAAAATATATTCTTACCACCAGAAATAAAATCAACAGTGATGTTATTGGACATTTGTCATCATTGGCTTAAGACAAAAGTTGTTGATGTAATTAAGATTTGTGTGCTATTTGTGTGCTATATGTGTAACATATGGCTGATTACAGAAGAACAGAAGACAGACTGACTGAATAGAACAGAGGTGCCCTTTTTACATCCTGGAGGGCAGCATGGTTTAGTTTGTTCCTCTCTATAAACACACCAAAAATCACCAGACTGTGCTGGACACTGACCCTCCAGGAGCAGAATCAAGCACCTGGTTAATAGAAGCTATTGGGCAGGTGATACATTCTATCATTTACAACACTATCAGTAAATGCTTGTGTGAAAAAGATTTTCATAGAAAGGCATGAACTTTTCAGGTTCCAACTTTTCTAGCCATGGATACCAGATATTGTTCGGTCTATTCCTGACCCTGGAGATTTGCCTCTCTACAGAGTTTAGATAATAAAGACCTTCATGTGCATCTGCATACATATCAGAGCCAGGTGTGTTACTGTATTGCTAGAGTGTAATGGTTTTAGTTCCAAATGCACATTATACAAACAAATATTTAAATGATTTAATCACAGAATTCAGCAACTGCCCAATGTCATCTATTATAGGGATACACCGAAATTATTTTGGCCGAAACCGAAAACCAAAAATGAGGAAACACTTGGCCAAAAACCGAAACGGAAACACAGAAAGAAATTATTAAACCAATTTTTGTAATATTGCTGTTATGCCTGGGACTGTGTGTCACGGCTCGGCCAGTGGCCGGTAGGGGCCACTGTTTGGGTTTTGGGGCTTTTATTTTGATATTTAGTCCATGTTTGTCATGTTTCTCAGTTCCAGGTGTCTTGTGTCTCAGTTCCAGGTGTCTTCCAGTTCAAGTGATTACGTTTGGTGATTGGTTTTCTGTCTGTGTCCTGTATGTATTTAAGTTCAGTCCATATGGACCGTGGGCATCGGTCCATCGCCTCACACGCCTCAGTTATAGTTCTGTTTTCCATGTATCGGCCATCAAGCCAGGTTTCCTTTTGTTATGTTTTGCTTTAATAAAGAGAGCACAATCATGGATGCCTGCCTGCCTTGTGCCTGTGTTCCAAGAGGTAAATCACGGCAGCGGGTTAACCCCCTCTGTCGTGACACTGTGTACTTATAATAATACTAGAGGTGGGCATAGATACATTTTTTTAATCTAGATTAATCTCATTGTAATCTTTGAATTAATCTAGCTTAATCTAGATTCAAATGGCTAATTTGAATTCTGCCGAAAGTCTGAAGCCCCCCCCAAAAAAAATTATCCCAATGCCTTTTCTATAGTGTAAACCATAAATATGCCTCCAAATGTTCTACCAGATCACCTTAATTTCATTTTGAACTCAGTTTAATACATTACCCTTAAAGTAAATTTAAATATAAACCCGAGGTTTAAATACGGAAAAGTCAGGAATGAGAGAGAGAAAGAGAGAGAAAGAGAGAGAAAGAGAGAGAGAGAGTGAGATACAGAGACAGAGAAAGAGAGAGAGAGGATCCGCACACTCCGGAAAAGTCACGAACGAGAGAGAGAGAGACAGAGACAAAGAGAGCGAGAGAGAGACGATTCGCACGTTCCGGATTTTTTTTGTATCGCGTGATAACAGTCTCACATTAACGCCGCACGTAAAGCCGATAACGGCCCACCACTAAATAATAGATTTTATTTATAGAGCGCTTTTAAAGATGCTCAAAGACGCTTTGAGTATCTTTAACTTACCTCACAAAAGTCAAGCGCTGCAATTGCATACATTAATATTCTTGTTACAAAACGATGAAAATATTTATTTAGCATTCAAACAATGCACAATATGAAATACATTTTGAAATAATATGTTTGACTTGGCCCCACTCATGAAAAGCCTAAAAGCAAGATGGCTGAAATATACAATTAAATATCCATCCATCCATTATATGGAGGAATATAATCGGTCGCTTGTATCCGCAATCTCATTCTTTCGGTCACTGCTCACAGCTCGTGACAACATGTGAGAGTAGGAACCTAGATCGGCCAGTAAATCGAGAGCCTAGCCTTCCAGCTCTTTCTTTACCACGACCCGCATCACTGCTGACGCCGCACCAATCCGCCTGTCGATCTCCCGCTCAATCCTTCCCTCACTCAAGACCCAAAGATACTTAAACTCCCCCAGTTGACGAAGGATCACAATTAAATATCTTCTCTCAAGTGCATTTTATTATTCTGAACAAAGTGCATTCAGAACAAGAAAAAAACTGTTAAAATATCACCTCTGTAGGTCTATAACAAAATTGTGTATTAATTATCTTTTGTGTAATGCCCAAAGCCTTGGCGCAATTACTGGAAAACTTTCTTGCCTTTTCAAAAACACAGACGGAGTGGGTGTGCTCGAGGGTTTTGCCTCTTCTGTGATTCATACTCTGCATGGCAATCAGGATGTTTTTATATTTCATATGATGAATTAATCCTGACGTTGAGAAAGTCTTTGTGGATGCACCCCCCTATAAATGTTGCCATTGCGCGCTTTACAAACGCTTCCGCAATTCTTAGATACATGGAAATGCACCCTCATGGCAGACATGTTGACTCTAATCCAATCTGGCAAGTGCAGGTTGCGGTTGTTGCTTGCGTCATTACTGTTTCGGTTACGCTAAAACCCATTTTCAGGGGAAAATTTTCGGTGGCCGAATATTCGGTGCATCCCTAATCTATTATAAATGAGTTTCAAAACAATGGGTCGTCTGTTCTATTCTATGTACAGGGGATTAGCTTTAAAAATAACAAATGGAACAGCGCAGATGCAGCAAAAAGAAATGACCCTAACAAATTCTGGAATACTCTTTAGTGACAGAATGAACTCCAGTTTTCAATACAAGACATTTAATGACCACAGTAAATGTCAATGTATGCAAAGCAGTGCCTGTACTGAGGCCTGTGGTTTATGAGACAAGATAAAATAGCCTAAGAATGTCCAAACAGGTGCAAGAAACAAGACACAATATAACATTTATAACATTTATGGGCTGATGCACAATATTAATTGAGTTTTTGCTTAAATGTCCAATTTTTGGCAATATTTGGCATACTTTACAGGCCCAAAAAACAATAATTAAGGCTTATAGTACACTAAAGGCAAGATGTACGGTACATACATATGCAGATACAGCCCAAACCGTGCCTTATATACATATATCGGTCGATATATCGGAATATCGGATTTTAAAACCAACAAATATTTGTATCGGTATCGGCCTTCAAAATCCTTTATCGGTCGGGCTCTAGTATGTAGCCCCACCTACCACATGCATATTCATGTGATACAGGGTTTAAAAGCCAACATGTCAAACTCATGACAAAACACGAAATAAAAGTACAGTGAATTAATGTAAATACAGGAAATTACTCAGCAAAGCATTCTACAGGGTGCAGTTCAGCTCGCAACACAGCATATGCTGCGCTGTGTTCTCACACATCTGAACCTGAAAGATTATAGTGATACTTTGATTGTACACAATCTGTCAGCATGTGTTTGAGGCTCATGACTCTGTCCAGCCTCTGTGTCTGCTGCTGTTGGTAAAGAGGGCTGCTCAGCATGTTAGTGAGCTGAATGTATTCAGCCTCATGTGTAAAATCCCCACCCTCGTTGTGTGTGATCTTCCCATGTTTTTCACACCTTTACCTCAAATGTATATGCATGAAGGAAAGATTTTGCTTTTTACCTAGTACTTGTTCCATAAACTTCGCTCATAAGCTCATATGCTACTTATTACTGTATAATGTTATTTTTAATCTTTTTATTTAGTATATTTAGTAATACAGATGTGAATAAACACCCATTGCTCTGGTTTTAAAAGTTGCCTAACTCAGCAAAGTACTGTATATGCAGTACTGTATACTATATATAATGTGTCAGCCAAAGTGGAGAATGCAGTATTCAGAAGTATTTCTTATTGGACAAATAAATCTAGGCTGACAAGCTTTCGAAGCTACTCTTCCTCCATTGCTTTACCAAAACCTATAATTTGATAGAAAAATAAGAGTTAACTGTGGGGAGGAATAACTGAAGTTGTACTATGACAGGAAATCATGCTCTTGTTGGCCTGCCGAGATTACCACAGAGAGAAGTTGCACAAAACCTCACACTTAACGGCAACACGTTGATGTTCTAAAGGACTCCACCCTTCACCACAAGAAACCAATGTCTAAACAGAGACAGATATATACATGATATAGAAACATAAAACCATTTAGAAATGTAAAGCCATAACATGATGTAAATATGGGTTCAGTTTTGGAGTAATGTCAAAAATATGTATTCTTAATGTGATCATAAAAGAGTTGAAAACCTCTAACAATGGAGCTATTATTAGTAAATGTTCTGGTTTTATATCCAAACTATTGCTGTTGCTACTAGCCAGCTAAAGTAGGCAAATACTTGATAACACCTCTCCTCTCATTTGAGCTCCTCAGCGGTGAAAAGAGGGAATATGAACTATGCTGAACGTGCTTTGCACTTTTAGGAACTGGAAACAAAATATCACTCCATATTGCAATAGAATCCTTGGGAAAAGTAGGAAAGAGCAGTGGCGGGTAAGAAGAGCTATGTTCTTCAGTGTATATTAGCTGACCATTACACTCCACCCACTATCACTGTCATCGCTGCATTCAGCGATGGCAGCCTTTTGATAGATCTGATATCTTTTCACCTGTTTAATTGCAGCGTGTTAGCACCAGAATAGGTGTCTTTGAAGGTGTATCACATTTCACAGCAGCAGGGAAAATCCCGTCCGAGGGAGCGCCTTTGTTGACTGCACTCGGTGTGCGGGTGAGGGCTGGCAGGACAGTAACGCGACACCAGCTGTACACGCCTCTGCTGTTTCTGTGCTTCTGAAAGGTGCTGATAGCTCTGAGTTACTGTGGTGGAGTCTTAGAAGGGTGGGCATATTTCACAAAGGAAGAGCTTGGTAACTTAATTCAAGTGTTGAGATCTGTCAACCATGAGGGCTCCTTACATCTCCCCCTTCTGGATAATCCAGGCTCTTGGATTAAGTTATCTGGCTAACTGTGAAAATCCCACTTTTTTGAAAATACCTCCTCAGTTGAACAATTAGAGCAACTTTGTGACCAATTCAGACGTAAAGCTTTAACAGTCGATGTAGCTCTACATGGTGAAAAAGATTTTAGTGAATTTTACTTCAGTGATTTCAACTGTAAAAACTCAACACAAATTTCAACACAACTCATTTTGGCAGCATAATTCGCTTTTTTGTCCATTAGCTCCTACTTTTCTTTTCATTACTTCTCTTAGTAGAAAGACTTTCGATTCATAACATGAAATGCTCGAAAGTTGAACTGGAGCTTTGAAGCTAACATTGCTAACAAATACTAGTCATCAACAGTCACCAAAACCGAACCATCTCTTCATTAGCACTTGTGGATCTTGTGGATGTGGTTAAAGACACAGTATGACTTAATGGGAGATATAAGAATGCTTATTTTAGACCCTTATAATGTTTCTTCAACACTGACTATAAATAAACATATAAAGGAGAGATGCATATTATGCAGAGACTGTTTGAAATGGTATTGTATTGTGTGTTGTGTTTTCTTTTCACTGTTTATAGTTAGTCAGTTGGCTATGCAGTTTAGACTTGTTTCACAAAGCAACACAAACTGAACATTTTGAGTGTGACTGCAGCATTAGACCTGAAGGCCTTTCCATTGGAATCAGCTTGAACCTAGTCATCACATGTTTACATTCACATGCTCTGGGACATGAAAACAGTGCCTTGTTGTGCTTGTCAGCAATAAAATGATCTGTTCCAATCATTTTACTAAACAAACAGGAACACAGAAGGAACTTATGTTGTACTTACATATAACGGAGCTTGGCGTGGATTAAGTTTCATGACACTGGACACTGGAAAGAGATAAAAACAGTATCAGACAGAGGCACTGAGAAACAGCACCATACATTCTCAAGGCTGTTCCATTTCAGATATAAAACCAACAACTTCATATCTACTTCTCCACAGTTTTGAGCGTTCCATGCTTCAACACACCTGATTTGTCTCTCATGAAGTGTCTGGTAAATTGACTGTTAGAACTGATGTTGAATAAACCTACTTAGAGCTGTTCTCCATAGCCTGCAGCTGGATTTACCAAAAGGAGCTGATGCTTAAAAATATGAGCAGCCCACATGCTGCAATATATAACTGAACTGCTTCCTGATGCAGGATAAACAAGAGACTTAAAGGCTGTCAACACCACAGAAGACCTTAGCGTACATCTGCCTGAACACTCTGCACTGTTAGTAAAAAATTGTAGGAAAAATAGACACTTTTTAAAATATGTCAGCATTTTAATCATGGTAGTTGTGGGTGGTAGTGGTTGGAAATTTGCTAAAACTCACACAGTACCTTGTGAAAGGGAAAAGACTCATGCTTTTCTATGCATTAGAGGAAACCAAGGCTTATGATGGCAAAACAGAGCAACAGCAATTTAGAATCATGAACCCCTTATAATCCTAGGTGTTACTTCTTAAGAAGTTTCTTTTTCAGAAACTCAAACTGACAGGTTATTAGTGGTGCAACGGATCAAAAAACTCACGGTTCAGATCGGATCACGGTTTTAAGTCACGGATCGCATCAATTTTCGGATCAGCAAAAAAATAAAAAAGACAACAAATTTAACTCCCCATTTATTCATTTAAGTATTTTTGCC
>JBBPDC010000038.1:590257-610129 GCA_037974485.1 Hemigrammopetersius urotaenia
TATGTGCTTTCTCACCACTATAGCAGCCACCGCAAGCAATTAGATGAAGCATAATTAATCTATTTTGCGTTCAACAAACAAATTACTACACTCATACACAAAAACACCACGAGTGAGAAAAGGAGTTTCTTCACATCCCGTATTATAGCAGCACATAATAACATCCCCTCTCTAAATCGGTAGTCATAACCATCACCAGGTCCTAAAAGTCAAAATTTCTCCAATACATAATCTGTAACAATCAATACTAACTAAAGTAACTAGATGTTATAACAGTACAGTTTTATGCATCAAACAATACGCTCAAGTTGCAGCTACATAACTCTCTAACTTTTTATGATGCATCTCCAGTATTTCCAATATTTACAAGCATGAGAAATAACTGGCCTGTATGCCTGCTCTGTGCTTTTCTACACTTTCTGCTGTAAGGTAGTCTAAACGAATGTTCAAACAGAGCTGGCAGCCTTAGCTAGACAGGCTTACCGCCTCAGGGGTTCTCTCCAGTGGTTTAAGATCATAATCATATTCACGTCACTGTATGAATGGAAGATGCAATAGGATTACAGGACTATGAGTTTGCTTAGCCCTCAAAATGACCAGCGTGTGTAAAGTACAGATCTTTTAAAAGTCTTTCAAAGATAACTGTGATTTTCAAAAACAGCATATGAGTTTCATATAGGCAAAACCAGCTGGGACCGTAATGGTGAACTAAACTAAGCTGTGTTAGCACTGTAACATATGTGTTAGCAGTTTAAAATATTGTCACTGAATCCTTGACATCTAAACAAGAAAAGCCAGTCAGTATAGTTACCAATACCAAGTTAACATCTTTTAAATAGGTCATTTTTATTACACATTATTACACTTATCAAAACATATATACATATAAAACATACGCAAGGTCACTTGTGGTTTGGAGAATAAAAAGGGCTATATTTCCACCATTGCTGATTTTTAATCACTGGTGTAAATGAATATTTATGGGAAAAGTGGTGGAACATGAGGTCAGTGACTGTGCCTTGGTTGCCTGACCGGATGCACTGTAGGATGTACAGCAGTCCCAGAGGACTGACCCCCAATGACATGAGCATGAGAGTATCTCCAGCGCTTCACACGACTCACAGTTTCCAAAGAGCAACAGTTATATAGGGAAGAGAGCTATTTTTGTTTTGGATAGATGGTTCAGCATGATGTCATTCACGCATGTGTTCACACTGTTCTCTTCAAGTTCTATTCGCTAGACAAAGGCCACCTTTCTACCACGTGCTTCAGTTGGCAGGTTTGTTCTGAAACATCTTTATTTTCAGGTCTCAAAGGTAAAGAACCATTTGTAAAGCTGTGACAGGCCTACAGCTGCAAAGAACAAAAATACTTTAGAGGCTTCTGACGCAACTGTCCCATGGTGATACCTGATAACACAAGTGCATCTGGCTTGTGTGCTGTTGCACAACCTCTGTAGCAACTGTCAGACTTTTTGAAGTTGTTAACACTGTGTTTTTGCCTTTTGTGTTGCATAGCTAGGCCCACCTTGCAGTTCAAAAGTCTTAAGCAGTCAAGGAAATTGCTTAAAACTATTTATATGGAAAATAAGTGTATTTCTCCCAGTAAAAACACTATACACCAATCAGCCACAATATGACAACCAATGACAGGTGACATGAATAATATTGATTATCTTGTTACAGTGGGACCTGTCAAGATGTGGGATAATCTATTCAAGATTCAAGAGTTTACATTATATTACATTGCAGTATCTAAGCAAAACCCATGCAGCGAAAAATGGGCAAGCATTATGAATGACTTAGGCCTTTTTTACACTGCAGGTCTTGATGCTTCTGATTTGTCGCAGGTCTTGATTGCTTCTGATTTGTCGCTTTTTTTTACACGTTTTTTTTTTATTGTGACCCATATACCAATCGCTTGTTTACACTTGCTATAGCAAGTAGCCAAGATGGACGAACGTGAAATATGCTTAATGCTAGTTTTGTGATATCTGCAAAATTTGCCAAATAACACCATGATTTTGAGGCAGAGAAGAAAGAAAAGGGCGATTATTGCAGCCTGCGCATATGCTTCAGTTATTATGGCCTTGACCATTCAGAGGAACGTCTGGGTGCATGAGAGATCTCAGGATTGATGGGAGAATATTGTGGCGGGCTTTAGCGAGGAGCAGTGGGTCTGAAATTTTAGAATGAGCAGCCAACTTTCGATTTGCTGTGTCAACGTTTGTCCGCATTCGTCTCTTACAACGACACGACATTTTGGCGGGCCATCCTTTGCGGATGCGCCTCGGGGTTGCTCTCTGGTGACCTGAATGGCTATCGCACATTGGTGCATCTGTTTGGGATCAGCAGCGACTTAATGTTAATGACGTACAGAACGCAATGCCTAGGAAAATCCGATCTGCCTGTTTACATGACAGTTGCATTGGCACATATCCGATTTATTTCCACATATGAACGAGACCTGAAACCGATCTCAAAATATGCATTTTTTCCTGTTTACACTGTCATGGAACAGATTCGATCTATGTCACATATGAGCAAAAAATCGGAATTCAGTCACATTTAACTGCCAGTGTAAAATAAGGCCTTAGTCAGAGCTAGATGACTTTATCAGAGCATCTTCAAAAATCTTGAGGGGTGTTTCCAGTAAATGGCCAGTACTTAACAAAGCTGGTCCCTGGAAGGACAACAAGTAAACAAATGACAAGGTCAGGATCACCCTGTCATTGCATCGGTATTCCCTAATGACAGTGACTTCTTTCAGGAGAGATAATGTGTTCTGCCACATAGCAAACACAGCTCAGGAATGGTTTGAAGAGCATGAGTTCAAGGTGTTGACTTGGCCTCCAAATTCCCCAGATCTCAAACCAATTGAAGATCTGCGGGATGTGCAGGAAAACTAGTTCAATCCATGAAGGACACAATTCACCACATAAAGGACCTAAATGTTTTAATATTATGGCTGACTGGTGTACAACAGTAGAAAAAAACATACTTTTTTGGGGAAAATGGAAAAATAATAAGAACACAGGAACCGAACTGTTCTATCAGCTGCACACCTGATTTCAATTTGTTAAATAAAGTATTACTCAAAGAATTTGTTAAACTAATAGCAGGCTGACACTGGATCATACTTGTTTCTTTTTTTATCTGTATTGATTCTGATGTTGGTTTTAAACTAAGTTGAGCATAAATTCAAAACCCTTTTGAATCATAATCATAAAGGGAGTCAGAAGAGGTTTGAAACTCATCACATGCTCGAGCGCTCTTCTACTGAATACTGACTGCACTTAACATGACCTATACCCTTAAAAAGAAAGGTGCCAGAAAAGGTTATCTGCTTGATCAAAAAGAAGAGTCATTTGGTTAATGGTTCTTTAGAGAACCATTTCTGTTAAAAGTATGTCAAACTTTCACATAATGTAAATGATTAAAAAAGGGTTTCTACCTTTAACACTCATATTCCTCCTCCCACTTATATCTCATACAACAAAATGGTTCTTCGTGGATCTAAAATGGTAATACTCATAGAACCTCGTGTGACACTTTTTTGTTAAAGAGGGTAGGGCTAGTACTGTGCGGTATAAACGGTATAAACGGTATACAATAAAAATTTGCCCCATGGGAGAGATTTTGATTAAACCGGCCTACTGCAGAAATATCCGCTCCTCACAAAAATGGCAAAATCGCATCACGTGCACGGAACCACGCCTACTTGCAGCACAATTTTTTGGAAATTACGCTGTGCCCGAAATCGCATACTTCGCTACTATATAGTATGTGAAAAACAGTATGCCAGGCGAGTAGTATGTCCGAATTCATAGTATTCGAAAAACAGGAGACAAGAAGTACCTGGATGACCTACTGCTTCCGGACGAATTCTGTAGTAGGCATTCGATGGACACTTCACTATCCCATAAGGCAGCGGGAGAGGCGACGTATATTCGAAAAATGACGCGGCTCTTGTCAAGTGTAAGTACCTTAAAGAAAACGTTAAATTACACATTTGTTGTGGTTAAATTACACTTGTGAGAAAATGCCCTCTGTAAAGGTAAAAAATAACACGCTGTTGAATGAATTCCATTCATGCCTCTCTCGCTGCCTTATGGGATAGTGAAGTGTCCATCGAATGCCTACTACAGAATTCGGCCGGAAGCAGTAGGTCATTCGGGTACTTCTCGTCTCCTGTTTTTCGAATACTATGAATTCGGACATACTACTCGCCATGAATTCCATTCATTCAACCCTCATTCAGACTATATAGAACGTACTGTTTTAACTGTAGAGCAGTACGTTCAAATTCAAATGTAGTACCTACTCAAGTAGTATGCAATTTCAGACACAGCATTAGTTTTGGAACATGTGCGAGAGCAGAGAGCGCACGGAGGAGCCGCTTGTTAAAAAGAGTGGTCAATGAACATTTATCTCATGACAAAAATGAGACAAGATGCAACATAACTACTGGTCATGTGACGATAACCGCTATAAAATATATCATGTAATACTGTTGACGAATAAGAACGAGACTAAATGTGGTTTACAAAATAAAAACTATGCTAAAATGGCTTTTCCTTTTCGTTGACTAAAACGAGACGTTATTTCCTGTACAACATTGAGGGGAGAAAAAAGCACTAGGACGCTCGACCATAGAGTTGAAGTGTTGAATTTTATACCATATCGCACAGCCCTGAGTTGTGAGACCTGTAACCAATCATTAACTGTGTGCTTTGAGCATCTTCCATAGTTCCTAAGGAGTGTTTCTGTGGGTATTTTGATTAATCAAAGTTTTTATGTAACCCAACATAAGTCATTTATTTTAGTCAAAATCACACCAATCTTCAGTCACATCATATCATTGATGCAGCAGAGAATATTATTATCATCTCTGTCCAAAGAAAACATGCATTTCCATTTCATTGAAACCTTTTCAAACCTCATTCAAACCTTTTTTGATGGATGGCCTAAAATCAAATGTACCAAAATGACTTAACTTACAGTAGAAGCTCCAAATGTTAACTTACATTAGAAATAAAACCCATGTTACCTCCTCCTGTAAAATTACCATTCTGGAAATTTTTACTTTGGAAAACCAAGAAATTGAATTGTAATAGGAGTATTTTATCATGCTGCCTGAATACTAAGCTAAAATACTACCTGTGTCTCTGTTCCACTTCAGTTCCAGAGATCTCTTAAGCCTAACAGCAAAAGTAAGTGGTTAAAAATAAATCTGGGGTTGGCCCTTAAGGGAGCCACATTAGCCATGGTTGAGTGAGTTTGTGTGCGCATGTGAGTGTGTATCTGTAACTGTGTGTGTGTGTGTGTGTCTGTGTGTGCAGGGAAGGGGGGGCATGCTATTTGTCCGAAAGAGGAAGGGTCAGAGCTAAGTGAAAAGGGGCTCGGAGTTTGATGTTTAACCGTGGGGTTTGTTTAACTACCCCTCCGCAGTTCAGCCAGAGTGCCCCCTCACAACAGCAAAGAAGGCGATGACATACTGTGTGAGATACTTCACACAGAGGATAAAGAAAAACAGAGAAAACAACACTTTGAACTGAGCTGATCAATTCAGATACAAATGAACTGTAAAAAAAATTAATTGTGTAAAAAAATGAATGTGGGAGTGGCTGTGTGCAGTTTATTACCATGTTATGGCTCTTGTTGTATCATAGCAACCGCGGAAGTGTTGTGTAGAAATCCATGACACAACCCAACTTTTTGATGCAACTGAGTAACTTTTGACCTCTGACAGCAGTCGGGATGGCAAGTGTCATAGTCAAAAGTTGTAAAGCGTAACAAACAAGAAAAAAGCAAGGCTGGCAAGAGCAGGCTGCTAAAACGACAAAACCGCTGCCTTAAATGTCACCAGGGTGTCTCACAGCTTGTTATTTTCTAAGTCGCTCTCAGTGTAACCCAATAGCTGTGGGGTTCAGACGGCAAATTAGGTGGAGTGCTGAGGGACGGCCTGCGGTTGATTCTTTAGGCCTTTTGGCCCTCGGCTCTTTGCCTCCTGCTGAGAAACTCCAGTTAGCACTCCCACAAAACACAATTCAATTTTGCCGAAGGGAGTTTGCCGTACACTTAGTGAGAGGTTGGTGCTAACGTGGCCGGCTTGGCCCGGCACGCTGTCCAGCTTAAATATTATGTAATAACACTCTCCCTATTCATACTTATGTGCTTTAAGAATTTACTGTTGATGATGATGCCGTTTTCTACACTGACACTCCTTGTATTGGTTTGGCCTTCCATGCCAATTCTATGGCAGCTATTAAAATTTATTTGTACCATGAAGGTCAAAATCCAGCAGAAATACACTTCTATGTAAGGGTCTTCTCTTGGTTACATTTGAACATGATAATAAAAGCTCTCACGGCCCTCTTAGGGTCAAAAACTTCACCTTATCCTCAGACATACAAGTAAACTGACCTGCACATAAAGACTGCATAGCCATTCATAGACATCACTTAAAATACCCAACAGGTTTTAGTGCTCCAGGCTTTAAACTGGCTTTAATGTTCCAGTGATCACACGCTTTACCAAGGAAAGTTCCCCAAATTGACTTAGAACACTTCTGGGTTTTTTTTGCTGTTTATTTTACGGTATCTCTATTTTGCCTTCTATGTGTATAATTAAAGCAGCCTTACCTTAACTCCTGGGTAGAATTCCCGGACCTCATGAATCCAGCACCTCAACATTTGACAAAGAAAGTCCCTTAAAGCCTTCAAGTGCCTTTGTGCATTCCCAGAGCATGGCACGTTAGGTCATCCCACTGTTATTACTGGAAGCTAAATGCGGCTTTGTGCTGGCCGAGAGGCAGGAGATAAGGGCAGAGACGTCACCCTGGCTAGGGGGCGGGGCCTGGTTCAGGTGTCTGTGCTGGCCAGGGTTCAGTTTCAGAGGCTGCTCATTGCTCTCTGCACTGCCTGAGGCAGCCCAGGTTAATGTTCTCCTGTCCACTCCCAACAAAATTCACCCCCTACCTGCTTCATTTGGACACTTGCAAAAGTCATGCATGTTTGAAATTCCTTTGAGAACGCTGCTGACCTCTTGTTTTATGGTTTAATGGTTTACGACTTCTACGCTATATATTTTAATGCCCTAATTGCAACCCACATGTTCCATTTACTGTTATAAATACAATAAGAAGATATTGCTGTAATGCCCAAGTGAACCTTGACAATAAAATACTAATAAACTCTATCTTAGTCAATAAAACATGTTCTCTATGGTTGAGTAAGAGGAAGTTTTATATCTATCTTTCTATCTTTTGATGATGCACTTACGCATATCCACCTGATCAGACCTGCTCTTTCACGCCCAACCAAAACAGAGGCCATTTGCATATAACTGTCTTAAGCCACAGTAACACCAACACAAACACCCTGTTTACATCTGAGGCATGAAGTCCCACCAATAGCTTTATACGTAAAAACAAGAAAATACACCTTTTCTCATTAACATCGCAAAAGTGTTATTATACCTAGATGCTGCATTTTACTTTTAAATATTTTAATATTTCACAAAGTGTGTAATCACAGGACTTTATTGGTCTTGGAAACTGCTTATGTTATGACTGCACAGACACAGAAACATTAGTATGTTATTGCACAATCAGTAGTGATATTTCATATGGTAATATGACATAGCAATATTCACATTTTTTGTGTGAGTTTCCTACATGGATTAATACACTTTTCTGATTCTGATGATAACAAGTAAATATGAAATAGTATGTTAGATAGATATTTTGTGAAAAGAAGAAGTGTTCTTAGCCAATTTGGGGAACTTGTTTGCTTTGTAAAGTGTGTGAACACTGGAACATTAAAGCATGTTGGGTATTGTAAGTCTATGAATGTCCTTATATGTCAATATACTTGTATGTTAAGGTTACATTTGTGAAATATGTGGACCAACCTATAGCCTTTAATGAAGTATGTAAACTAACCTTTAGTCTCTCTATACAGACTATAGCTTAGTCCACACATAGTCTCCTGCGGGAAATATGTGGACTAGCAGTGTAACTCCTTTACCATAATAATTTAGACATGAAGTTTAGTGCACATTTTTAGTCTAATGAACATTTTACCATAGCAACACAAGAGAATAGGCTATAAAATAGAGCTGAACATCCCCTTTTTTAACAAATTCACAACACAAACAACAACGGTAGCCACTGTAGCTATATGACGTCCCTTTCAGCTTCATTTAGGACTACATTTCAGTACTAAAACCACAAACTGTAGTTTTATAACAGACCTGTGGTTCTTACCTTGGAATGGAGAAGCGCCCGTTTCCCTTTCAGACACACAGGGCAGCGTTAAACATCAGCTTTTCCTGCTTCTGTGCTTGGATGCTAAATAACTTGTTCAAACAAGCTCATCTCCATTAATCCTCTGTGTTTTATTTTCGAACAAAATCTAAAAACAGCGAGAAGTTTCGAAACGAAACTTGCCCGGAGGAAGCCCGGATCTGGTTGCTAATGGCAACGTCGGCAGGAGGCGGGAGACAAGGAGGATGCAAACATGGCGTCCTCAGAGCAAACGCTCAGAATCAAAACACAACCTCGGGAGAGGACTACAGCCACTCAGTCTTTTACTCAGCCATTTACTCAGTCTCATATACATACACAACTTTGTTTTTCATATTTACCTAGTACTTTGAATATTTGTCTGGTTTTAACCCATTAACCCAAGTGAAGCAAGGGGCTGCCACCAATACCCAGAAAGCAGTGTGTGGGAACGGCACCTTGCTCAAAGGAACCTCAGTGGTGCCATGGGCAGTCCTGAGATTTGAAACCACAACATTCTGATCGCAGAGGCAGCTCCCTAACCACTAGGCCACTGATAATAGATTCCATTTTAATTGCTCCTAATTTCTTTTTCTTTTTTTTTATGTTTTCTGCTTTCTCCACAGGTTTGTTTAGTCCAAAACAGCTTGGACTAAAAATATATATTTGAATAAATAAATAAAAAGGAATAGCACTATAAACTTACATTCTTATCATAATAGATTATCCCACAGTAGAATTTGTTAGAAAAGCATCTATTCTAACAGATTCACCTTTAGCTCTGCATTGCATTCATAACTTGAGTTGTTTTAAAATCTGCCTCTTATAAATTGTAATATATTTGGTTGAAATTGAAGTAGACTACTTTTACACTTGATGCTCTTTGAATACTAGACTAGAATAAAATGCATTCAAAAGGACAAATTATGAATTATAATGGAGAATCACAGGGTAATGTGGATACAGCCAAATTTATTGTGTTATTGCCAAACATACATCCTCATGATTATAGATGCTGCCACAGAACTGTCCATGCTAACAAATTCTTTGGTGACTCAATATTGCATTCGTAACTTGAACTTGAGTTGCCCAGATAGCACAAGATTATTGATTCAGCGTTGAATCATGGTTGAATCATCAGTGTTACAAAATAAATGTAAAAATGAACTTAAAATGATTTTTGGTCAGATTTTCAAATTTGAACATTTAACCGTAACAAACCCTTAATTCAGAATTGATATATGGTTGCTAATATTTCGAATTTGAAAATTAGATGCTGAAACCACATTGATATTCCTGAAACTATTCAACTTTGAATCAATTTATGCTCAGTGATGATAAATCAAAATCGATATATTGTAGGTTCTTCACCACTGAAATGATTTATATTGATAAATTAATGTTTTAATCTTGCTACTTACCATTCTACCCCATCATGAATTGTAATTATTATGCTGAAATGACAGTAGCCTACTTGTATTTGAGGTTTGTCCTGCTTAACTCAATGATCTTTGAATCATGTTGGTGTCTATCTATTTTGTAGGGATTGAAGTTTCTGTTCATTCATATTTCATTGGCGAAGAAGTCACTCTAATAATGCCGACATGTGAAACTTGTTCTCTTCAGCAAGGTGTTATTGGATTTGCCCCTGGCTTCGCCTCCAGCTCCCTGTACTGTGGTGTTTGTAGACCCCTAATGGTCAAACGGTCCAGAATTTTGATACTTTGAGAGGAGAGATTTAAATCTGGGCTGTGTGAGGAATCAACAAGCAACTCCGGTTCTGCTACCAGGGTTTGCTATGATGAAAGGATATTAAGTTTATCTAGGTGTAATTCTAGAATATTTGCAGAGAAGGGACTCCGATTGGAAGAAGATTTGACTGGCAGCAGTTAATCTTACACTTTTGTGAAGCCAGAAGGAGATAATTGACTAGAATTCAAAAGGTTCAGAACGTCTGGGCCAGGAATCGACACTATGGCTGCCTTGGGTGCTAAAAATAATCAGTAATCCCATTTAGGTTGGTTTGTATTTTCTGGAGCCCATTTCATTACTGATTATGAAAGTTCTGTGGTTTTTTTTTTCCAATAGGCTGTGTTACTGCAGTCACTGCAGTACTTCTGTATTTTCCCACCCCCTTCTTTCTCCTCAAGCAAAGAGCTCTGGTGTTAGATAAATAGAAAACAGCAGGAGAAAGGAGTCTCCTCTATCAGCCATGCTGAGCTGCACTTGAGCACATTTGTGATAGCCAGGGGAGGGAGAACGTGCGGAGAATGATAATGTCCGTCTGCAGAACATCACTCCTGCCAGCCGCCAAAAGCAAGGGGACGGGGAAACAAGCGTGCCACAAAGAAGTACATTGCAGGCTTTGTCCAGCTACAAAAGCTGTTTTGTAAGTTGAAGGACTTGTCGGAGGAGGAAGTATTGGTTGCGGGGGTTGGGCCTTTAGAGTTTACTCATCAAAAAGCCCCACTTTCTCAAAGCAAAGCTGGGAAAAAAAAGACCTGACCTGACTTGTGTTGGCCTGACCTCATGGGTAATTCATACCCACGGATGTGATGTGCAGTTTCATCACTCCCCGTCTAGACATCCTGAATCCATCATTTGCATTAAAAATAAGAATAAGGAATTAGGTAATGGGTCTAATGGGTGATTGATTGAACCTATTATGCAAATGCCAAAAAAGGATATTTTGGCCTACAGCTAGTATTTGTCATTTAGCATTCAGTAGTGTAGCACTGCACCACTTGGTCTTATCAGTTTGACAGAATTCGCAATTTTGCATTGTTGTCGTGTTTCTGACCTTTAATGTTCTCCGTACCACAATACCCAACACGCAAGAGCAAATACACTACAGCTCAACAAATACTGACTGCAGGCTTCTGTGGCGCGAGTTAACTTTAATTACATAGCAGGAACCTCCCAAATAACAGGCCTGAATACAGCCAAAGTATCCACCTCACATTTGTAGACTTTCAAAATTGACTTCCACCCTCATACATCATCTGAAGGAGGTTTCCAAGTCTTTAAAGTAATATATTTTATTTTAGAGACCACTGTAGGAGGCAAGTGTGTATGACTACAACAGACATAGCAATGAGTTCATTTTTCATCCAGACCAGAGTGTCCTTTTGAGATGCCCTTTGCTGGTAAAAGAATGAATGTTTACACTGTACATTTAAGCCTCCTTGAACACTGCCCATACACTGCAGTAATTGCAGTAATTGCAGTAATTATTAGATAATAAGTATTTGTGCATTCACAGATATATATTTATATGACATGGTATTTTGGTTTACAAAAACATCACCTGAGCTATTTGGTCTTTGGGAAAGCTGAAATGCAGTCAACAAGCAAGTATAAAACAAAGGAAATCAGTATATAGATGGTTTGGAATCGTGAGAGAAATGGAAGGCCCTTGCTTTCCTGACTGTGCCTAAGAATCACTAGATGGCGCCATCGCTCCAGTTTGTTGGATGACGACCAGCATTTGCTTTTGCAGCTGACTTGAAGCACCTACCAGTTTCTCACCAGGCTTTTTCTGTCTGCGTGATATTTACTGGTGGGCCAACCCAGCAAGAACTTCTTCAAAGCCATAAACAAGAGTAAAAACAACACAACAAGCACAGTTTGGTGAGAAAGGTATTTATCAACACTGAGGGCATGTTGTTGCCTATTGATTTGTGGGTTTGCAGCCTAGAATAAAATGTATTCAAAAGGATCAAATTGCATATTATAATGGGTGGGTCACTTAGTAAAGTGGGTAAAATGAAAAATGCTTATCAGGTTTCTGCTTTCCATTGCAGTTTGCTGGTCAGTAGCCAGGTTCAAATGTCTTGAACAGAGCTTGGCAAGTGATTATCAGCAACGTACCAACCCACCATAAGGCTTTGACAGTAACTGAGGTCCTGCCCTCTTCTTACCTCACATCCTACCTCCATTCAGCAAATCCCAGCAGATTACAACCACAGACCTTTCCCACTTCATTAGAAGAAAATATGACAGACTGACACTGACTGTGCTTCCAGAGTGCCATGCTAACAACGAAACCAACCAAGAGGTGATTACCGGGTCAGGAAAATGTCTTGCCAGTCACTTCATTAATCCTTTTTGGCCTTGTTTCTTTCAAATGAAGGAAAATCATTAAGAAGGAACAGGAAAAAGCTAGATAAACCTTGAAGCAGAAGCTCATTTGCAAGGTACAAGAGGAACCCTATGGAATTAGACTTGTTATACCAAGATTAGTGTTTTGACCACTATCCAATTCCAGATAAAAACCATACACTGACTTATACCATACACCAACCTATACCATACACTGACTTATACCATACACTGACTTAAATGCTGCCTGGACTGCAGTTTTAGACAAATCCAGGGGACCGTAATCATAATTTTGCTATGCATCAAGCTCAAAACTGAGAAAAACTATACAAACAAATCCGTTTTGCACAAAAATTCAAAAATGTCCAACTTTATATGGTGGATTTGTGCTGTGATCACTGATTAAAGCTGAATTGCACATAGTCTTTATTAGAAATAGAACAGTGTTTGTGTATTCTGTGACAAAAGGTGGGCCTAGGCCTGTCGGACCCAATCCCTCTGTCACAGTTGCTTACACTGTTTCTCTGCTATAAATGGGATCCTAAATATTTCTTTTTGAATATTTCCTCTCCAAAAATGAATGTTTATGAATCATAGTGAATTTTGAGTCAATTTGTGTAGGTTTCTGTCTGTGAATTACATGCCGAAGAGCATTAATGGGCTTCATCTGTCACTGACAAAATCCATTGATGGGTGAATGACTATTGGGTGTGATGAACTGGGAGGAGAAAGTAAAGGGGTGGAGCAATCCAAGATGAGACGAGCTAGAGGGAATGTGTGGTCTAAATTTAGCCAATGGCTCCACTAGGGTGGAGCTAATCCTCTTTGCGTAGATTTATCTGGACTCGGGATTAGGCAGCTTTACCTCTATGCAAGACATGTACCCACCATGATGATGTCCCGTAGCAGGCCAGGCGCTTTGGCTGTGGGCTAAAAGTGGTACCTGTTTTAGTAATAAATGGCTCTATGATCAGTGATGTTGGAAAGTGTAGAACAAATTCTGTTACAAGCTGCTACAGGAGCCATACATTGGGTTGTCCTCCAGTAATTGTTCACATTACCTCATGAGAATCCACACAGAACATTAATAAGCTTATGTTATATGTTCTAATGTTCTTGACTGCCACTTAAAACACATCGCAGTGCAGTATACAAATGAGTCATTCACTCAAAAATTCAAAAACAACGTTTTTTCTCCCATTTATCATGTTGAATTAAATACAATCTATAGCAATGTAAATGTCCTTTGGAACTTCATCTGATAGTCACTCTCTATCTGTCAAGCTTGGAAAGACAAAGGCTTTCATTTAAATTCTCAAGACTAATGACACTCCACAGTAACTGCAGTGGTTCAACACAGCATTCAGTACTTGAACAGTACTCTACACATACACACGCTACATGCAACAATGCCCCCCCCCACACTCACTGGATCTGCGGTAAAATCCAGTCTTCTTCAAGTTGGAATGGACTCTACCATTAGGCCTGCGCACAACAGGCGTAGGGAGATTCTCTGGAGATGAGCCGGCGAGGGATCATGTGGTTGGATCCTAATCCGCTGGACTGTCCATCGCTTCCTGCTAAAGTGACATGCAGGGTTTGCCCTCTGAAACTCTTTTTATTGGATTTGTTCCTATGTATCCTTTTCATAAAGGAAACGCTTTGCATCTGGTAAGTCAGACATTTTACATTTCTATGCTTTTTTAATCAGAAATGCTCAGTTTGACATTGTTCTGTTTTAGACTGACATCTACGTATACAATTGTTTCACTGCAGCAAGACCAAGGTATTTAGACTTCAAATATAATTCTGATGGTGAAGGTGAGCGTAAATCTCACCACATTCTTGATAAAAACATCTTTATGTTCAATGACATTGCCAAGATATTTGGCACTTAAAGTTTGCACTGTGAACCGGTGGGACTACAGTACTGACACTGTTACAAGCAAGGTCAGCCTAAGATCAATTTCTCATCTTTTTATGGTGTGAAAAGTGTCTTATTTGATGCCAGAAAGGTAGACAATCTGCAGCATGAAACGAAAATAGTGGCGTTAAATGTAATTCTACATTTGGACCTTAAGGCAGATGTAAAATACATGAGATGTTTATAATACACCATCTGAGGAACTGTCTCTCTGTCTATCTATGCATCTATCTCTATCCAGCTTATCTATCTATCTACCTGTCTATCTATTTATCTATGTAGCTATCAATCTATCCATTTATCTATGCATCTATCCATGCATACGTATGTCCTTTCATCTTTCTGTTTATCTATCAAAAGGTTTCTACTGGTAGTCACTGTGGTATTCTGACAGGTGACACGCTGAGGTGAACCTGCCCTTCAGGGCTGCCCTCAGCCAGGTACCTCCTACAGATGTCACAAAAGGCCCCACCCACTTGATGTACTGTTCCACCCATATATAGACATATCATGTGATCAGTCAGGTTAACATCACTAAGACAGGCCACCTCCAAGTAAAGGTTCTGACCATTCTGGCAGCTACCCTTTAGGATTTACACTGAAGTGACCATTGGTTTGCTTCGTAATAATAAATTACATGTCACACAATGTCATGTTACCTACCAGTGTGGTCAGGTAGTCCTCCGTGCTAGCATGCGTGTACTGTGCGTGTTACAGTAAAGCTGTTGTGTTATGCAACAACCATCTGGCGCCACCAAATTGGGATGAACAGGGTGACACACAGCACACACCGAAAGTGAAGGATTTTCTTGATAATCTGTCTGTAGCTGAGGCAAGTCAGGTAGAGATGCCGGCGTGACCTCTAATGTTCTTCTAATATTCAGTTATTGAACTAAATCCACCTTGGGACATTCTCCGTTTGACTTTCAAACAGTCATTGTCATCATTTCTTGTTTGTGCTCCAGATCACACAGCAGAATAAAATTCCTCAAATTTAAGCTGGATTAAATCTTGGCTCCCACTCCCAATGACAAAATATTGCAGCTGTCTCAGACCATAAGAGCGTTCAAAGGTCCTTTTATGTGTCCATGGTCATAAGATACTCCTGTTGTGGGCTATTATATCCTTTTCATATGAGACCAACCTGGTTCTTGATCATGTACGAGGGTTCTCATCATTTTCTAAGCCCTGTTGTTTGGAAGAAGGTCTGATAAACCTCTAAACACCAGTTAGATCATATTTATTTTTCATTTATTCTTCCCAGATCATTTTTAAACATGTCAACCCTTGAATCCAGTTTACCCTTGCATTCCATAGTTACAATATAAATAAATCAGAAAAGCAATAAATGCACTGAGATACTTTATAAAGGGTATTAAAGTGGTCATATGGTGACTTTATTAATCAAAAACTGTCATAATTCATCTTTACATGACTAGAGTTAAACAGCTGTTGTTGTTACTGTGCCTTTAAGACTGGTACATGTGAAGGATCTATTGTACTAGAACCTTTTTTTAACAGGTGGGGCAAAAATTGCAGTAGCCTGAATAGGTGTTCTTTGTGTTGGGTTTTGTGACTTCACAAAAACAATAGATTGAAAAACAGACTGTTTTCAAAGCTTAATTTCCATATATGGATTGTATGAACTAGGGACTAAATGAGCAGTTTAATTGTACACTAAATCAAATGATTTTCTATCAAAATGATATCTCAGTTTTCAGTGATTTCAGCCCTTTAATGTGTAACATTTGTGCAACTCTAGGTCTCTAAAGGCTCTTTATGCTGTGCTTGCAGTCTAATATCTAACCTTATGATATTCTTTATCTCTCAGGTGCAGCATGTTCTTTTGGGCTGAAGCTCACAAAGGAAAGTAGTTTGTAGATGTTGAGGCTTTTTCCGAACATCTCTTCAGAAAGCCCACCCATAAGACATTCTTGTCTTCTGGAGCAGCATCTCTGAGAGCCAGGACGAGGATTATGCTAATATAGTTGGCGTGTCTTGGAGGATACTGAAGCAACTCCCGTCTCTGAGCCAGAATGGATCAAAACAACGTGCAAGGCATGGAGGGACAAACCTACCCCACCTATGGAGAAGGAGGTCAGGATGGGTATCCATACCAAACCGACTACCCGCCCCAGGAGGAGGATGCAGCCAGTGATGCCACCGAGGGTCATGACGAGGACGAACAGATGTATGAGGGCGAGTACCAGGGCGTCCCTCACCCAGATGAAATCAAGGAGGCCCGCCGAGCCGCCCGCCGAGAGGCCAGGTTGAAGGCTAAACTGGCAGCCTTGGAGGAGGAGGAGACGCTGGCGGATCAGTATGAGAGCATCATGGAAGACTGTGGTCATGGGCGCTTCCAGTGGACCCTCTTCACTGTGCTGGGCCTGGCGCTCATGGCCGATGGCGTGGAGTGTTTTGTGGTGGCCTTTGCCCTGCCCAGTGCTGAGAAGGACATGTGCCTGTCAAACGCTAACAAGGGCCTGCTGGGTAAGTGAAAAACAGGGTCAAAAATCTCATCATAATACATTGCGATATATTACATTAAAGTAAGCCCCCGTTTGTTCGGGTTTTTTTGCTTTTGTGACGTCCAGGCCTCGTCCGCCATGCCCCATCATCCTCTTGCTGGTTGTTTATGTTTGGGTTGCACCGGTTAGCAAGACAATCAGACACCTGAACGGTATGAGCCTCCACTGCTCAATGCAGCGGCCAAATATAAACAACCCAGCGCGAGGACAAGGCGGCATGGTGCACAAGGCCCGGACGTTACAGTCACCTGTACTCAAAGGTGGGAGGGTTGGAAGTAGCCAATAAAAGAACTTTATTTATTTCTCCTTGCTGCTGATTGGCTGCTGCCCTGTGAGGTATATCAAGTGCTGCTCTGAGTATTCTCGGGTTTTTACGTTTTTTCGTCTTCTAGTCTTGTATTTTTATTACTGTAAATTAAATTACTGTATTTACCCTGCTTATACAAAAGACAATGCACTTGCATTAATTACAATACAGTCTGGTTCCAGATCATTTCACACCATTTCTATTTGTCCATTGATCGTGAAATGTTCATTGTAGCTGAGAAATAGAGATCAAAGTGAGATTTCCCACAATCGCATCATTTTTAGAAAAAATACACTCAAAATTCTTTATTAGGAGAGTAGGTTACACATTTGAGTACATGTATAAGCCAGTATGTGATGTTTTTATTCATGACTACTGACCTATGAATAGCAACCTATTATAATCATAATGTGGATCCCCAAGCAGTATATTTAACATGCTATTAAATGACAGCCAATAACAGTTTTAACAACATTTAAAGTTAAAAGACAGTCTAGAATTTATCTCTGCATCCCCACACAACCAGTTAACAAGATGTCAAATATGTACTGCTCTTTCTTATGAAGGACACTTGTTTTATTTGACATGTTTTCTTTTGTAGGTGTTCACTTAACAATTTTACAACGCTGAATTAAAAAAATAATTTGCAAAGACCTGTGGTGTTAAAAAATAGACTGGAAGTACATGGTTCTGGTAAAATCTACTGGGTGGGTTTGCTTATTTATTTGATCTGCTTTAATAGTGGTCAAAACATTACACAGATCAACAGGTCAAAATCATCAAAGATAAGTTTATGTGAGTTTTGTAGTGTTTTTCATGCTGCTTTCAAATCTGAGTTTAGTTTTTCTCTAGTTTTTGGGATGAAGCTACTTATATACTACATGATATGTATAATTAGCATATAATAATCATATGCTGAGCATTTTTGACGGTAGCTGACTGACACTGATCGTTATATCTATGCCACAGTGTGGCCTGTCTGACATCACACTGAAAATATTGAAACATTTCTTGATTAGTGCTGCGGTTTAATAAAAAAATGCAGGCAAGTCTATTGCAAATCTAATATTTTAATTATTATAATTGAAAAAGTTGGTGTGACTGAAGAAAACTGAAATCAGCATGAAAAACTGGTTTAGAGAAGTGTGTTGTGGTTTCTGATGATTACAAACATTTTTTTGCTGACCTGTGTTATTAAAGTCAACCTCAATGCTGCACAATCTACATAAAACCACCACAACATGAACATTTTCCAGGTTTTGTGGAACCAAACTGGCTCAAATCACCAACTACAAAATGGATTTTCAATGAACAACACATTGTGATCACTGTTTTGTGTATAAATGCTGTTTCAGAGTGTGTGCACAGGTAATACTGATTTAGATTTCAGTTTTATTATACTTGGGAAGAAGTAGTATCAAAAACTATTATATAATTTTATTATGGACTATTACCCCCACCCCACATACACACACACTCACCCACGCCAAAGACAGTGCCATAGCCTGGAAGGACTCCAGGGTGGGCTTCTGGATGGGCTCAGCCTCCAATACTTGTAAACTTTAATTGATTAAGATACAGAATATGAATAAAGATTTAATTTAGTAATCCTCATTATTGTTTTATTTTCCAGACCACAAACATGGTGCTTCTCTTTAGTCTTCTCTTTGTCTTATCAGAAATAAATCATCTTCTTAGTTGGAGATTATTTGAGCCTGACTTGTTTCCCATAAGGAGCAAAAGAAAAAAAACAGCTTAGGACAGAAATTCTTTGGCTGTTCTTATAGACTTCTCAGATTTCAGATTATTTCAAAACTGTCTGACATTTACAGTTTTGACTTTAGACAAATGTCAGGACTTGTACAGGATCATTTATAAGCCAAGCAAGTTTTCTTCTATTTCTATTTGAGAGAAATAAATATCAGAGCTGTGGGAGAAAAGAAAGATCATTTTAAGATCTTAAACTAGAGTCGGCCTGAGATTAGAGGAATTCTCAGGAGTTGAATTTAAGGAGTGTCAGAAAATGGTCAAAATGGTCAAAATCTCATATTAATGTTAAACTGAGTTTAATTATGTCTAGGAGAAACAGGCTGGACAAAGAAGAGTCTTATTTTGTTTTCCTTTTCTCTGGGTGTGCTCAAATCCCGAATCCTGATCAGTGTGCAGGATGGAATGCTGGATGCTGGAGTTCAGAAGTGAAGATTTATGTAAAAGTCCCCGCTGAAGCAGTAGCAAAATTCACAAAAACACAGATCACCTACTACTGTGATAGAAAACAGTGGAAAATAATTATCGTTATTTACTTAAAGCGAGGGTTCTGGCTCCTCACGCCAAATACAGCTGATCTGCCAAGACTGCCATGTCTGATGTTCCAAACGTGCTTCTTTCTTTTTGCACTGGAGCTACGAGGCTAAACCCCAAACTTCAGTCATCCCAAATGAACTTGTGTATGCATGTGGGAGCCTCAATTTATCTGAACTTCTATCTATTTTTTATATGTAATATATAAAATAAGCTTCTAATACATTTGTTAGCAACATTAGCCTCCTGAATAAGAACTTAATAAGAAACCATGTCTCAGCTGATCTACATTCAGAGTAATTGTTTAAAATGGATTTCTTTGGGGAATTCATCACTTTAAAGATATTTATAATAATTTAATTTGATTCTATCAAATGTGGGTTTTTTGGGGGGGGGGGGGGGGGGGTGGATGGGTTTCTTCCCCC
>JBBPDC010000038.1:610229-623657 GCA_037974485.1 Hemigrammopetersius urotaenia
TCCCACCATGCATTTGGATTTCCCAGTTTTAGACTTAGACTTTCAGATTCGTAAATTGCAAGGCTGCACTGAACTGTTGATGTGTGCTCATGAGGCCTGCGGGGTTTGGCTGAATTCTTTGTTTCTTGGTCTCGCCTTTCATTGGAACAGTCTGAATCTGTTAGATGTGGACGTACATTTAAGGATAAGACTAGAATGAGTAGTGCAGTCATCTCAATGGGACAGAACGGGAAAGCAACCAAAGCTGCAGTCTGGGTGGAGGCCTGCATGCAGTCTGGCGGTCTATTAGGCTACAAGGTCACAGCACTCCGGGGAGAGTGTAATCCAGCAGGAGCTTCACACTACCGCCACACGTGCCCGCTAATCGCCTCGCTCATTCTCAAATTAGCTGTGTGTGTGTGTGTGTGTGTGTGTGTGTGTGTGTGTGTGTAGTGGGGGCTGGGGAGTGAATCAGAATCACTTTATTGGCCCAGTACACTCCCATGTGTGAGCACTTTGTCTTATCTGTCTTACTTTTCAGTGAATTTGCTGCTTGGGCCAAAAGTCTAAGACAATGAAGAAAGTCTGGGGTGTGTTTATTTAACCTGAAAATAAACTAATTTAATATAAAGAAACGTTCTGATCAGTAAAATTAAAAACAAAAACTTCAAAGGTCCACCCAGAGGAAAGGAAAATTCTTCTCAGTCCGGTCTATTTCTTCTAGACATAACTGAGCTCGGTTTAGCATCAGAATGAGATTTTGACCATTTTCTCACACTTTATAAATTCAGCTCCTGAGAAACAGCATTCCTCTCATTTCCAGCCCGATCCCAGTTTAAGATCTTAAAATGATCTTTATTTTCCCCCACAGCTCTGACCTTTATTTGTTAAAATAAGCAGATCTTCAGACAAACCATAAGAAAACTTGATTGGCTTATAAATGATCCCGTATAACACCTGACATTTGTCTAAGTCTAAGCTACAAAATTCAAACAGTTTTGGGATCCATAAGGTTGTTAAAAAGAAGAAGACAGAGAAGCCGATGAGAACAGTCAAAAACTTCTGTCTTAAGTTGTTTTTATTCTTTTGCTCTTAATTTCTTCTAAGGGTTTACGAAAAACATATCAAACTTTAACAAACTCCAAAACTGTGAGCAGTAACACCTTCCTCTGTATTTTTTCTGGCTTTCTCTAAAATGCATATAAACACTCTAGCTATAGCAAAGAAAATAATAAAAAATTTGAACAAAAGTATTGGGACACCAGACCATTACACCAACAAGGACTTTAATAACATTGCATTATACATAAACTATACATAAACTTTAATATGGAGCTTTGCATCTATAACAGCCTCCACTCTTCTTGGAAGGCTTTGGAGTTTCTGTGGGAATTTGTGCCCATTCATTTGTAAGGTCAGGCACTGATGTTGGATGAGAAGTCCTGGCTCGTAATCTCTGTTCCAGTTCATCCCAAAGGTGCTGGATGGGGTTGAGATCAGGGCTCTGTGTGGCCAGTCAAGTTCTTCCACACCGGACTCATCCATGTCTTTATGGAGCCTGCTTTGTGCACTGGGACACAATCATGCTGGAATAGAAACGGTTCTTTCCCAAACTGTTTCCACAAAGTCGGAAGTATGGTGTTGACACAAATGTCTTGGTATGATGAAGCATTAATATTACCCTTCACTGTAAGTATGAAACCAATGAAAAATGGGTGTCCCAATACATTTATCCAGTTAGTGTGTCTACATACAGTGCTCTGACAATCTGATGATTTTGTTTTCTTTAAAACAATGAATACAGAATATGGTGGGCTAGCATTCTCTGACCCCTGAAACACATGATTACATTCTGTTCTTCTACAGTAAAAAAACCTCATAAAGTGAAAAATTAATAGTGCCATATAAATTGATGTAATGTGCGCCCTCTAGTGGCTGAAAATGGTCTCTTCCCTTTGATTTGTTTTTCTGAAGGCTAGTTTCAGAGCTGTGCTATTCAGTATAACCGACTAGGTAGTCAAATATAATTTAAATGGAAATAAAAATATATATCCATTTATAAAATCAGAGTATAGAATTTCAGCTAACATTGACTTTACTGAAAATTAAAGCATGGTTTTAATGACTATCAGGCCAATCTATGTATACATTTATCAAGCCTTATTCCTACAAACTTCATTTTTCATACATCTGTTGAGGTGAAATAACAGTAAAATCAATGACAAAAGCAGCCTTTGTGACAGCTGATGCTTACATACAGTACTGTGCAGAAGCCACCCCGCATTTCTTCCTATTTTGAAAGTCTCATATGTTTTAATGTAGTGTAACCGTTCTCCAGGATTCCTGACCAGTTTCAGAAGAATGATTTTTGTTTGTTAAGCCACACAGTTACCTATGTATGAATCATTCAAGCACAACAAAGCACATTTAACTTATTACCAGTGAAGAAACAGGAGTAGATGATTTCAGATGATCAGGAGTTGATCAGTATACTGGTGCTGAGTGGTTGGAACACCCTTATCCAGGCTCCTTGTATCATTAGGTGTTTTGCAGCCTGTCACAGTAAAACATTCAATAAGCTCCAAAGAAGAAGATGATTTATTTCTGGTGAAGCAGTGAAAAGACTGTTATGAGGCACCCACTAATCGTCTACAGATAACTCTTGGGTGGATCCCAATAAATGTGTGTTATTCACTTGATTGATCATTTACTTTGTGAAAAAAACATTTACATTTGATAAGAAAACAGATCGATTTTCTGGGGTCTGACTGTACAGAGAATATGGACAGTACAAAAGAATAATCGTAATTATAATCATGTTCTTAATCATAATGAAAATCATATGTTTGTGTGTCTGTGTCTGTGTCTGTGTGTGTGCAGGTCTGATCGTGTATGTGGGGATGATGATGGGAGCTGTTGTCTGGGGAGGCCTGGCTGATAAACTCGGACGTCGTCAGTGTCTCCTCTACGCTCTGGCCATCAACTGCATCTTCTCTTTCCTGTCCTCCTTCGCTCAGGGCTACGGTTTTTTCCTCTTCTTCCGGCTCTGCTCTGGAATTGGGTTCGCTTTCCTCTGTTAACTCTTTACCCTGCCAGCTTATTATACTCTTATTGAGACTCACTGTGTTCTCACCGCTGTAAATTATTCAGCAGTTACTGGGAAAGGTCATAAATGTGTAGGAGAAGAAAAGGTCTTCAAAAGTTTGTATACACCCATGTTAATGTTTTATCTTAGAATGAAATATTCTGTTCATTGTATTTTTAATTTGTTAATACATGCTTTAGGTGGTAATATTATGTAATTAATGTATTATATATTGTTTAACATGCAGTTTTCTATATTATACTTCTATATTGTATAGTTTTTTTATTTTGTGGTTCTGCTGCTTCTACTTTCTTCTCTTGTTCTGTCCCCTTTGCTGCTGGAACAATGCAAATTTCCCACTGTGGGACTACTAAAGGCTTATTTTATCTTGTAATAATAGACTGTAATTATCGGATAATTATGTACATTTTTGCTTTAACTAACAACTGCTTTAACTTTTATTTTCCTCTACAGAATAGGTGGCTCCATCCCCATTGTGTACACATACTACTCAGAGTTCCTGCAGATGGATAAGCGGGGGGAGCACCTGAGCTGGCTCTGTCTGTTCTGGATGCTGGGTGGCCTGTATGCTTCCTTCACCGCCTGGGGAATCATCCCTCATTACGGTAATAACAGCAATTATGATCAGCGTCATTACACTAATAATAACTACAGCGATGAGGACCATAATTATGATGAAGAAGAAGCCAGAGGCAACAACTTAGCTTGAGTGGGATGACAAAAGGAATCTCTTCTTAAAGGAAAACATCTGTTAATGCAAAAACGTCTTTTTCAGCTATGTTGGACTGGTGTAGTGGTCCTAAAGAACAGGGGTATGAAAAGGGCTGTAGGAGCTTTCAGATGGTTTGAAAACATAAAAGCATAAAATAACTATTTATTACAAAAGGTTTTCTCATGATTACTTTTCTCTATTTCTCTATTTTTAAATGTGTCACTATATATTATATACCTCCTACCATCGCCATGTTTAGAATGATGCTGTTATTGTGGAGAGCCCTGTTAGCTTTACAGCAAATATAACAAGAACGCTGTCTTTCAATGGGGCAGCTGGTGGCCTTGTGATTAGGGAGTTGTCCCTGTGATCAGAAGGTCGTGGGTTTGAATCCCAGGACTGCCACTGAGGTACCCTTGAGCAAGGTACCGTCCCCACACACTGCTTCCTGGGCACTGCGTTGCTGGCCGCCCATGACTTTACTCAAGTGAATGGGTTATATGCAGAGAAAGAATTTTACACCGTGACAAATGGTTCACTTTTTTTTCACTTCATGGTTTTTATTATGCTCTTGGTTAGAATCTGGTTATTTTTTTATTTTGAGTTAGACGTTAACCTGGTTCTTTGGGGACATCACTACAGTTTTGGAGGCCAGAAGAATGACCTATGCTCCATATTTTCTTTGTGGAGATGTTTAGATTTAACAGGGCTGTAATCATGCCTGGATGTGTGTAGTATAACTACTCCCAGGATATTGGGTTAATTGATGGAACAGTTGCTGCTAAATGTGTTGTATATCTTCTACTAAACTTTATTGGAAGACCTGAACCATGAAGAGTGACGAATAGACACAAACAGAAGAGGCAAAAATCTTTTTCGCAGTTCTGTATCAGACTCAGTCTGTTTCCCAGAGAATAATAACACTGCACTCTTGGAACATGTTCAAAATGTTTTCCTGACATCAGAGCGATGATGTAATAAGCCAGTCTGATCCTTGTGGGTGTTGTGGGAGTGAGGGAACTGAGAATGTGTGTGTGTGTGTGTGTGTGTGTGTGTGTGTGTTGCAGGCTGGGGCTTCAGTATGGGCACTGAGTTCCAGTTCCACAGCTGGAGGGTGTTTGTGTTGGTGTGTTTCCTGCCCTCAGTGGTTGCTCTAGGTGGGCTTGTGTTTATGCCCGAGAGTCCTCGCTACCTGTTGGAGGTAATATGACTGAAAAAACCTTAGATGTAGAAATGAATCCATATTTTTTACATTTTACATTTTACATTAGCCATTGTCTTGTCTCACACGTCCCCTCACACATAGCTACCCAACCTATGTATGTACTATCTATGCATTTGAATATTTGAATATTTGATAGTAATGAATAAGAAGTCTTAAGATCAATAGCTGAAAAATAATTCTGGGGTAATCTGGTTATGTATCAGTTTTACAGTTCAGACACAGACAAGTTAGGATTTAAAGTGCCAAACTTCTGCAAAGGTCAGCACCTGAAAAACAAATCTGTTACAAACAACTGGCATAAAAGTACATTAACATTTATACAGACTTATTGCATCAAACATAAAGGCTACTTTTATCCAGAACCCCCCCCCCAAAAAAAAAAAAACAAACAACAAAACAAATAATAGCTACTTTTGTCCATTTGTACCTCAGGAAGTAATTACACTTGTTGGAATAATCCTTTATAAATGTCTGTGTCAGTTGTCATGACAGGTTTTTACCAAAAAAAAGAATTTGGGTCTTTAAATGTAGTGCTTGGGCTCTGAATTCATTTGGCGGGCTGGATTAAAATCTTTATTTTTTATTTTACTGTGTATTTTTAAGGTGAAAGCCCAGTATAGCTCAAAATCCCAGTATAACATTAACTATGTGTGTTTGGTTGTGTTCAGAATGCGAGACATGACGAGGCCTGGATGATCCTCCGGCAGGTCCATGACACTAACTGGAGGGCGAAGGGTGAACCGGAGAAAGTGTTTGAAGTATGTGAATAGATTTCATGTTTTATCGCAGCCTTCATTAAAACATTTACCAGTGAAACATAACCAGCAGCAAAAACCTTTGAGTCACCTGTTAATTAATGTGGACATATGGTCGAGATCTTTCACATTACTGTTAGCAATGTAATCCTGTATTTGTCCATTTTTATTGAAGTGAAGTGATAAGAATATGTCATTCAGCCTAAAGGGTCTATTTTGACTATGTTGACCATAATCAAGCCTCATTGATGTTAGGTACAGCTTGTGGGATATTAATCATTGTGGTATAAGCTTGCATGACCTGTTATCCACATTAGTCTCATACAGCTTAGTTAATCGACTGCATTTGAGATCATAGTTTTTGGTCGAGCCATCACTAGCAAATTGTTTGTTCTACCATCTCTAAGGTCTCCCAGATCAAGACACCTCAAACTCAGGACGATGATTTTATCGAGATTCAGAGTGATACAGGAACTGCCTTCCAGAGATTCATGGTCAGGCAAATGACCCTCATCAAACAGGTGTGAGCTTTTAATATTTTAAATCAAAGAAATCAGATTTTAACATTTTAACCGAAAGGGAGTTATAAAAGCAGTGGTGACCGGCTGGTTGGCTTTTGTTTTGAAAGGTGATGAAGAATCTGCTGTCGCTTGCCGCCCCTGATGTGCGACTCCATGGCTTGTTCATTGGCATTGTTTGGTTTACAATGGCCTTCAGGTAAATAGCAATTCTCCTCACCAGGGTTCTCCTCACCATCATTTTTAAGATGATACATGTAAATATGGCATCTTCAACTGTTGTTTTTCTATTTAGTTGATTTTAACAAATTAGGTAAAAAAACAAAATATAAAAAAAATACCATAACTTTTGTACGGGCCTCATTTGATGTTCTTTATACTGAAAATGTAGTAAGTAAACATGTCATTTGACCGGGAATACCCAAACATTTGCATTTGACTGTAGTCAGCCACTATAGGGCTGGAGTGCATATAAATATTTGACTAATTCCAACCGATTATGATTTAGATGATTGATTCAGACTGATTTGTTTATTTTATTCTGAATTATTTTTTAAAGTTCATTCCAAGTTTTTAAAGGGTCTGCATCATGGAAAATTAAACAGTAAACAAAAAAAAAACATTTGCATGTAGTATATGCACATTGCATTTTGCAAAATAAACTGCACAGTCAGCGATGTTATGTGATGTTATGAAAAGAAACACATTTGTATGTCCTTCTATTCAACTATTCACTTATAAGATGAGCTTCAGCCCAGCCTGCATGTTTAAAATTTATACAGGGCAGCCAATCCAAACAGAGCACATTTACATGTAAACTCACACAAACAGTAGATTTCAGAGGGAAAAATAAAATATAAAATAAATGATGGTTACACTGACTACACAGATGTGAGTGGAGCCATTTACACAGTAGTAGAATATATATAATATATAATGGTTTTGGCACTTAAGGATAGCCTCATAATATTATAATGGCAAAAGAACAAATTTGCTAAATAGTCTTATAATCACTTAATATTCTTAAATCAACACACAACATGAATGTAGTTCAGTCAACTTGTCTACACACCTACTCTCATAATTAATTAGTAGAACAGAATACTTTCAATTTACAGATGTTTTTTTCTTTCTTTCACCCACAGTTATTATGGTCTGTCGGTGTGGTTTCCTGACCAGATCAAATACCTGCAGTTTGAAGAGTACGAAGCTAATGTCAAGCTGTTCCACCGTGAGAAGGTTGAACGCTTTCATTTTAACTTCACTCTGCAAAACCAGATCCACAAAGAGGGGGAATATATCCATGACAGGTACCCTGTAATCCCCCCCCCCCTCCCCCCCAACCCACACACACACACACACACACACCTGTCTTTCCACATGTCTGAGGCAGAAGACTAGAAAATAGCAGTGGAAATCCTTTCTTCCTTTAATAAAAAAATCCTTGTTGTGTTTATAAACTTTACGTAATATAAGCACTGCATGTAGTTGGTGTGAGTTGGGTACTTGGGTTCCCATGTTTCATTGTAGAAGAAAACATAATACAATCATAGAAAAATTAATATCCAGATATTCAGGTGCTAGTTTGTTGGTGTTTGTTTCTACATTTAGCTTTTTGTTTAACTCTTTAGAGCTTTTCACAGTTGTAAACAAAATCTGAGCATAAAATTAAGAGGACATGTTTTTGTCATGCCTAAGCCAAACACAGCCTACCTCCACCCCTCTTCCCTCTCTGCCACTTGTTTAGACCCCGCAGAGCTGTAGGAGGGAGATAGCTAATCACTAATGTAGAAATAAAACACTGAATTAACCAGTCTTGTGCTTACCAGAGTTTGTTCTTCACGATGGAATGTATGAACTGAAGTTTTAAATGAACCCTTATTGTCCATTTTGGCTTAAATATCGCACCCTTATATTCTGTTCCATCATTTAAGGTGGAATATAAAATTCCAGCAAGAACAATAAAATCAGCTAAACTGAAAATGAAAATACATCAATACATCAACATAGACTTAAAGTGTTTTATGTCTTGAACTTGTTTGTGCATCATCACTGTTGTCTAAGTGAGTAAAACTCCAGTCTGTCTCCTTATCTGACATTTAATTTACAGCCTGAACTAATCTCTCTCGGCAGTTTAGTGAAATTAGTTGTTTACATGTATTTTATATGAATAAAACAATGAAACATAAACATACCATAGCCATAATCATGGAAATCCAGAGCCTTTTCAGTTTACAAAGAGACTTTTGAGTTTTCATATCTTATTTTGTTTACCCTACAGTTCCTGTTAATTAATAACTGCACTATAATCACATGTAAATGTAGCATTTTTCATATGACATTGCTTGAACTGAACATGAATATGTTGACTCTTCCTTGTGCACTGTGTGTCCAGGTTCGTCGGCATTGAGATAAAAAATGTGAAGTTTGAAGACTCGCTGTTTGAAAACTGTTATTTTGAGGATATCAGGTCCACAGACTCGTTCTTTGAGAACTGCACCCTCAAGAACACTGTGTTCTACAACACTGGTACCGACTAACAACTAACTAAGCAACAAAAATATCTTCCAAAATTTTACGTTTTTCCAACTGCAATTTGATTGTTTTTACTGTTTGTTTTTGCAGATTTCTGGAAAGATTCCAAATTCTTTGAGTGCAATTTCAACAACGTCTCCTTTCACCATCCAAAGAAAGGCTGCCATCTGAACTTTCAGGAGGAAAACGACATCCTGATTTATTTAGTGAGCTTCCTGGGCAGTCTGGCGGTGCTGCCAGGCAACATCTTAGCAGGTCTACTAATGGACAAGATTGGACGAGTCAAAATTATAGGTGTGGTTATTAGAATGCTTTTTTTAGTAATAAATATCGATATTTTTAGGCCATGTTACACATATAGATAATACAGTTTCACTTCAAATAATATATCTATTAAGTGAAGGGCAGTAAGGTTTAGGCTTAAGCTTATCTTTCTTAATACATACATGTCCTTACATACAAATAACACAAATTATACATGCTGAGTTCATGTGCCTACTGACGAAATATAAAATATGCCATAACTTACGCACTCACACATTTTGTTAAAGATATTGAGGAAGATATACTTACTTTTTATTACATGTAATCTGACCAGAGGTATTCATACTACAGTGTATACAGTGTATATGCACACACAGTGAACACACACACACACACACATACACACCCTGTCACTGTTGATAGTGGCAATTCTGTCCAATTATGGTGCTCTAAATGAGTTTTGTTGACCAGCAGTGGGGGTGAGGAAGTGGCTAAGCAATTGCCTATGTTTCCATAAATTATTGAATTGAGGTACCAAATGTATTGCAAGTCATTAATATTGACTCATAGAACATATATATACTGTAAACATGTACCATATGTACCAGTCAAAAGTTCAAGTTCACCCTCATTCAACGAGTTCCTTTGTTTTTATTATTGGCTACATAGTATATTAATATTGAACACATCACATATTGCTCTGATGACAGCTTTGTTCACTCGGTCAAATAATTTTTTTTCAATAATTTTTTGAAAGTCCATCGCACACAGCACGCAGCTCTATGGCTAAACTAGCCAAGACCTAGAGCACTGCCTGGACAAAAGTATTGGGACACCTGTCCATTACACCAACAGAGATTTTAATGACACTGCATCGTAGCAGTTGTAAAAGGTCCCCCTTTACAACGGCTACAATGGTTCCACCCAACACCCCCCCCCCCCCCTCTGAGAGTAACTTGTTTTTCTGTAACAAACTAGATAAAACATGAAAGCCCAGGCAGGGGAAAATAACTTTGGTTTTATATTTGGTTTGATTACATTAATATTTAAGTAGAGATTTACAGAAATATTTGAACAGAAGATGTGTGACTGTTTTAAAGGTAATACAGCTGTTAAAAAGCTCCTTATTAGTTTGAAGCGAATGTTAGTGCACTTTTGTTCATATAGTAGTACTTTAAAATTACTGGTACACTACTTTTGAATTAATTATTTAATTTTGCATATAGTAATGTGATTAATTGTGATTAATCACAGAAAAGCATGCGATTTAATTTCTGCCCAGCACATATATACATACATACATATAAATGGTGATGGTAAGAAGGAGAGAGAGATACTTTGTCTGTCTACATATGATTGTGTGCATTCCTCACACTGTTTAAAATAAGCATGTTTAAGTGTGTGTTTTCTCACAGGTGGCTCCATGCTGGTGTCCTCTGGCTGTACGTTCTTTCTCTTCCTCTGCTTCAACCAGGGCGCTGTAATAACCTTCCAGTGCCTCTTCTACGCAGCGTCTGCAGCCGCCTGGAACGGGATAGAGGTGGTAACAGTGGAGCTCTATCCTGCCTCAAAGAGGTACGGCCCTGTTGATGAAAAAAATTTACTTCAGCCCACTTGAAAAGTGTCTTTGGTTCCTTTTGAAATGAAATTCTTCTCCTCCTGCACAGAGCGACTGCTTTCGGTGTGCTGAATGGTTTGTGCAAGCTAGCAGCCATCATCAGCACCTTCATCTTCTCCAAGTTTGTGGCAGTCACCAAGATCATCCCCATCCTGCTGTCCTTCTCGGCACTGGTGTGCGGAGGCCTGCTGTCCTTCAAGCTCCCAGAGACGCGGGAAGTTATCCTCCAGTAAACAAACAACAAACAAACACACAAACAAACAAAAAAGCCAAACTTCTTAAATATTAAGGCCTCGTACCAGCGTGCGGTCCAGCAGGAAACTGGACCTTTTCATGCCCAGAAACGAGGAGAAGTGGGAGCAGAAGTTGTTTAAACTTATAATGTTTACCTTGAATAGTTTAACTAGTTCAACAAATCAGGTTTAGTTTTTATCCCACAGTGTTTAAGTGTATGTTCACTTTTTTTTCCACACAAGAACAGCTGGAACAGCTGGTGTTTAAAATGTTCATAGAATGTATTTCTATGCAAAATGGCAAAGTATGTTTTGTGGATTAGAATATTACAGCACAAATGGCACGTTTTATTCCTGTATTTTTCTATTTTCTATATATATAGTTGCTATTGGAACTAAAATCTCTATTTCTGTAAAAACAAAAATTAGAACAATTTTTATAATTTTTTTGCTGAATTACATCATTTTTACCATAGTCCATAAAGACTTAGACATTAACTTCTTGTTATGTTAATAATTCTCCTATGAAGTGTTTTATTTTCATTAGTGTCATTTGAAAAGAGCAGATGCTCTTCACTCTTTGTAAAACATCTATGATACATGACCAGGACAGAAACTCCTCCTCCTTCCCATCAAACATCCCATACATTTCCATCTCCACCTCGCATTTCCCACCTTCCCATCTCCGCAGTCTAGGAATTAAAAAAGAGGGTTGCCTTCTAGTTCATGCAGATGCTGCCTAGAACTTTTGTGCAAGTTCTCTACAGTCGCATAGTTTCTTCTGTTACAGCATTGTGCAAAAGTCTTGGATAAAATACAAAAAAATTTCAAAGCCATTTGTGCATGCTAACATTTCTATCTGCTATTAAAGTTAATGTTAGAATAAACGCAAACAAGAAAGCAAGATTTGTTTTGTGTGTAAAAGTAGGTGATATTGTGTGAGTTGGTGAGGAGAACACAGGTTCGGCTCCAGGTTCCTCCTCGGTTCCTCCAGTCGTTGTTTGGATATGTGAAATTCCAACAGCAGCTCCACATTTAATTTAATAAAGGACTAATTCAAACCAGGCTGAGGTACCACTAATACTGGGCTTCACCTAGGAACATATTGATATATCTACACAGTTTTGAATATTAAGACTTTTGCACAGTTCTGTACCTCACTCGTGAACGAAAGTGTGGCCAAAACCTTTTCAGAAACATGAGGTTTTGTTCCAACAGTAACAGTATATCCCAGAATCCAACCTGTTGACAAGTTGCTCTTTTGTTGTCTTGTATCTGTTTACTATAGCATGTCTATATTTTGCTGTAGTGTATGTGTTTGATGTATGAACAGATTCATTCCTATTGTACTGTTTCTTATTGCAATGTAACGGAACAGGTGTGAGAGGCATTAAAGGACCTCCTCTGTATGCATGTGATCAATACATTCCTGATTATTTCAGACTGTTTAAAAAAGGAAATGCCATTTACACACCTACTTCATGTTGTAGATTTTATGAGGAATCATATTTTTTTTTTTTATAAAGATTGTAATTATATCTCAATGTAAGAATAAAAAGGTTTGAAACTGTAATAATGTTGTGCAATATTTGTTTTTAAAATAACACCAAAAATGTATAAGCCTATTAAATAATAAAGGGCTGGTATGATACTGATTACCAGTGCCAGTCCGATATGGGCCAAAATGACAAAAAGTCAGAAATATCGGATAAATGTTTTACCAAACCTTAAATAACATGCTATAAAGAAAGATACACAGATGAGTCTGTGCTCCCAACTCCCAACAGTACAGTGTATAATATGTCTAACAAAGAGCCATTGACAAATAAGTCATGTGTAGAAAGCCATAATAGACAAACTGTGCACTATATGGGTGTAGAAAGTGGAATTTTACAATATACATAGCTAGAGGAACAAGGGAGCCATCTAAGATTCAAAGTGCATCCAAGTGTGTTATTAACAGCTAAGTTATTGAAGAGTGCCTAAAAGACATAATCGGATTTCTATTGGTATCGACAGAAACTCTATTTCTATATTGTGGTGTCAGTATTACTATCAGACATAAACTACTATTAAATGTTATTAATGTGCGGATTATGTGCAAAATAAACATGTCATGAAAAACTCCTGCTTAATGACCACTTTATCAGAAACAAAAGCACATTCAGCCACTCGCTTACTCACTCACTAACTCACTCACATATGCACACACAAAGGAACGCACCTACATGCGTGCATACACACTCATATATGCACACACACGTATGAACATAGGCATACTTATGATAATCAGAGGCACACTTTCACACACATACACAATCACTAACACAGGCACTCACACGTTCAGGTACAGGCATAGACACCCAGATTACATTACATCACTGACAGTGTATGACGAGTGTATGGTGTTTGTGTTGCCATTGCTTTGTATTTTGTTCTGTGTTTGTGTGGCTGGTTCTTGTTTTACAGATGCAGACTTTGGA
>JBBPDC010000038.1:643926-656515 GCA_037974485.1 Hemigrammopetersius urotaenia
CTCTCATAGTTGAGGTATACCTATGGTGAAAATTACAGGCCTCTCTCATCTTTTTAAGTGGGAGAACTTGCACAATTACTTTTTTGCCCCACTGTATGAAGAAGTTCCATCAAACAGAAGAAAACCTGCCGTCAAATTGAGCATCAGCACTGCAGAGGCGAGTGAGCTGGCAGCCAGCCAAGACTGGAGCAGAGGGAGCGCTGATCCCACAGAGTCGTCCACAATTCATTACGGAACTAACGATGTAATTATCATCTGATTACATCGACATGTTTAATCAGTTTGTCACAAATGGAGAGAGAAACTGTCCCATTAGACATTCTTACAATGTTCCAGGTTGGCTCTGCGTAGTCTGCACCAAGATACTCCACGTATGATGCGAACCCCTCGTTTAGCCACAGATCGTTCCACCACTTCAGAGTCACCAGATTTCCAAACCACTGCAGGCCAGAAACCACATCGACCACAGAGTTACGACAAGCAAAAATAATAACAGTGACTTTCAAAAGCTGGATTGTTACGCACCATATGAGCAAGCTCATGAGAAACAACGGTCACGATTCTCTGCTTGTTGCCGTTGGCAGAGGTTTTGGGATCGTAGAGAAGGGCCGTCTCCCTGTATGTGACAAGGCCCCAGTTTTCCATGGCTCCAGCATGAAAGTCAGGCAGTGCAATCTGGTCTACAAAAGAAGGCCCAGAAGGGCTTGCTTCAGAGTATGGAATTACTGAAATGAGAAAAAGAAAATGTTATGTTGAAAGTACCTGACTTAGGGAGTGGATAGGTAGTGTTGTAGTATTTCTCAAAGAACTCCAGGATTGGCTGGGTGATGCTGAGGGCGTAGTCCCCTTGCCCATCAACGATCGCCTTTTTCCGCGCCCATATACGCACCTTCCAGAAAAGGAAATAATAAGAGGAACAGCCCAAAATAATATTTACAACAATGTCCCCTAATCCCAAACATACTCAGTTCGCCAAGATGTGCTTGGTGTCCAAATTTTGCTCCTTTAGTTTTGCCCCAAAGCTAAGATGATAATGTAGCAGCCAGCTCAGGATAAATTCCACCACTTTTTTTTTCCAAAATTCCTTATAATTAAATAGTTAAGCTGTAACCACGGTCCTCCACAGTGGTTTGATGTGAAATGTTCCATTCTAGAGGTCAGAATTGTTCCCAGTGTTGGTGAATGAAGCCAGACGTCCATAGAGTTAGAGGCCACTAAAAGCCTCCTCATAGGATGTTATTATATGAATTGGTTGAGTTTTGCAAAGGTTTTGGTAGCTCAGAGGTATACGCAGGACATTGGAGTCAAAATAGTCCCAGAAAAAAACACTTATTTACCATCAGCAGCATACAGATAAGCACATAGGAGAGGTGCAGGTACACTGGTGGTTTTAAACAGTAAATAAAATTAATATAGCTGCAAACTTTGGTGGCATTTGCTTTGTAACTCTGAATGTTACAAATGTGTCAGGAATCAAGATATGTACAGTAACCCCCAACTTATACTGTACATGGATCAGCAGTCACGATTTCAGTCTCACACAGAGTTTTTTTGAGAACCAAACTAATAATTTTTTGCAGATTTCCACATGCGCGGAAAAAGCAGATATTTTGCTTTTGTGGCGTCCAGGTCTCATCCGCCATGCCTCCTCGTTCTGGTGACGGGTTGCAGAGCACCTGCCTTAACATAAACCCCGCACGAGGACAAGAGGGTGTGGCGGACCAGTCCCAGGCGTCACATCTTTTTTCGTCGCTGTACTCAGAGGAGGGACGTTTGAAAGTAGCCAATCCGAGCATGTTATTTATTTACTTGGTGTTGATTGGCTGCTGCCCAGAATTTCCCCCTTGAAGCGTCTCGTGTTTTTTGTTTTGTTCTTCTAAAAGCCCTGTATTTTTATTACTCTAAATTAAATTAATTTATTACTGTATTTAAGTGCTTGAAAACAACAGCGCATACCAAAGAAAACGCACATACATGAATTACAGTACAGTCTACACATGGGTAATATCTTTACATTCTAGCACTGCAGGAGTTCAATGTAAACTGTGCAGTACGAATACGGGTTTCTCTTTACGTTTTCTGCAAGGCTAATGAGTTTCAAATGAAATTAAAGTGTTTTGGAAGCATGTTTGGGCATATTTAGTGTTTACACTATGAAAATAGGCTTTTTTTTAACTACAACAAAAACAATCCAGGTGTTCTGTATTCGCAACCATATGTAATAATTATTTATGCGAGAGCTTTTTAGAGGTCTTAAACAATTTGGACATCTTGTTCCATTTACATCGACTGTGAACTAGTCTGACCTCCCAAGTATTTCTATACCATGTGAATGACTATGTTTGCATCTTAACTATTAAATTATAGAAGACTTTGGAAAGAGTAATGGATTTCATCTTAACTGGCTTCTACATTAGCATCATAGCTTAGGGGCAAAACTTAAATTAACTATATTTGGGATTAGGGGAGAAGTAAGTAACATGAGTTTTTTGTAAAAGCCCAATTCATTCATTCAAAAAAAAAAAAAAAATACCATGGCATGCTTGTCTTTTCGTTTGCTGACAGAAGCGAAGTCACTAACGATGAACGCAACAAGATATGAGGACATCTTCTTTGTGGGTTCAAATATAGTCTTAGTAACATCAGTTCCATCTATGAGAAGGTCTTCTGTACCTGGAGAAGGGACAACATCAGCCAAGCTACATAAATGACCAAATTCAAGCATTTTCACAAAGCTGAGTCATTAATTTCACAGATTTAATTTAATTTTACAGATTTGCTTACTTATCTCTCTGCTGTTAGAGACTGCAATCGTTCCAGGTTCATGGATAAGAGTGATGTGAAAAACAGCCTTCATGGCTGGTTCGTCGAAGCAGGGGAAAGCCTTCCTGGCGGAGGTGGCTTGCATTTGAGTGATGGCAAGAACCCTGGAGAACAGACAAATCATGCGTGAGCTTGCTGTATGTGTTACCCTTTGGCAGTCCTGTAGGGCTGTAGTCTAGCAGAGTAATAGTGCATCTCCAAATCTTAGAGTCTGGAGCTTGATACCCAGGGCAACAATTCGCTAATGGAAGTGGACTGTCAAAAAACGGCTACAATTCTTAATATCAATCTCGTATAAATGTATTTAAATTCGGACTACAGCTCAGACCACATCTCAGAACTGTCTGGGCATGGCAATGATGAGGAGAAGCCATGATTGACAGCCCTCCTTCCACCACTCCCATTATGCAATGAAAAAACTCACTTTTTTACCCCATCCTCTTCGTATTCGCTCCTGTAGAATCCCTCCAGGTCATCTGCTAGCTCTCCTCTGAACTCTGTATGAAGCCAGTAGGCTTTGCCCAGCTTGAGTGTCCCCTTCAGCTGAACCACCAAGTATTGGGTTTCCACCTGGAACCAAGTTTTCTTTATGCCTGGGGCCGTTGCGCCTTGCAAGCCTGTTAGCTTTGCATGATGTCTGTCGAAGAGAGTCAAGTTGAGCTTGTGGCAGTGAATTAAAATCAGATCTGTCTCTTTCTCACACGTGAAAGCTACTCCGGATTGGCCAGTGAAAATATACATGCCCTGGGAGTCCATGGTGAGCCTGGGCCACAGAGTTATATTGTAAAACTGTGGCTTTAAAGTGCCGGGGAGTCTATATTTGTCCCAGGGTTCGTTTGATGGTGGCGCCGTGGGAGGCCCAGACACCGCTGATTCATCTTTAGGCAGAAGAGCCTTCTTGGCCTTCTCTTTGGAGTAAACGATGGATAATGCTACGATGGTGGCCAATGCTACAACAGCCAGTGCAGCTGCTGCTATGGCCAGGTGCTTCCTGATGTAGAACCCTTTTCCCATGATTGGACAAGGCTGAAGAAGTGTAGCACTGTTTCAGGCTGACCTGGTCTCCACCTCTCTGTGTCAGTAAGAAGGTTCTAGCCTGGCATGGCTGGCAAAAAAGAAGTTGAACAAAGTTAACAAAATGTTATTTTCTGTTTGGATAGAGGCAGTTGTAACCCTAAGCTTAACTGTCATCAGACCTCAAATTAACATACAGATAAGAACTTTTAAGTAACAGCGAGTCATTCCACTCCTCTGCACACTGCTCATGACCCAGTAGATGCCATTTCATCCAGGGTAAGCTTCAGTGAGCATTACCTTCAGTGGAACAACTCTAGAGAATCCAACTTTATATTGAAGTTACCATGAATCGGAAATCATAACTGCAACATGCAAGTTTAGTGAAGCCCATGTTATAGTAGTCAGTTTAGTGACCGTTGGCGGGGAAAAAAAAACCTTGGGGAAAACAGGAATGATACAATAAAAGGGAATGACTAGAAAAACTAAGCTGTGCAAGAGGGCTAAGAAGTGTAGCTAGGATCGTATAGTGGATAATACCTCTTGGCCATGCACTCCATGCTCCACCAATAAGAGTCTCTGATAAAGATTCCTAAAGCTTCATTCTCCTACATCTGCAACATGGTTAAAATATAAGTGGTCCTGTGTTGAAGATCACTTCTATACACCTAACCTACATCAGAGCAGGTTAAAGGGATAGTTTGTCAAAACATATGTAACCCGGTAGATAGAAATTCAGATGATTAAATGGACAGCCGTTGCTTGCTTTAGTGTGCATTTCTTGATGTGCTATTATAGTTCATTTTGCTATTTTTCAGTTCTATGATGCCAGTAGTTCATTGCTGTTTTTCATTGGGCATTGTGGTAATCTCCGCCTCTGGTGGAACAGGGAATAGCACAAAAGGAAAAAAAAGAAAGAGAAGAGCTGGAAAGATACCCGAGTGAGACAGATGATGAGAGCAGAGAGATCCGATTAATTTGAGCAATTTTTGGATAAACTAATTATTGAAACCATATCTATCGTCTTCTTTGACAGAATTTGGATAAATTCTTGTCTTTCGAAGTATAATTCCTTGACATCTTGGCCAGGTTTTTCGAGGACCCCAAAGAGTGTGAGTTTTCTCTTTGGCTAAGGAGATGGCGAGCCAACCAACTTGAGACGGATGACACATCTGCATGCTTCAACAGATTCAACCCTGGTAACCCGTGTCTGCTTACACCACCGTGTGGTAGGATTGTGACCAACATTTTATTTTGTTACTTCCCTTTTTAAGGGTGCACCCAGACATTGGACAATGATTTAAAAAGGTTTTTGAACTGGAAAAAAAAAGAAGAAGAATACCAGGAACATTTCATGAGTTTTTTTTTATTTCATATTGCCGGTTTTAATTGTCTATGTGTTGTGAGAAACTCCCTGTTAAATACGGTTTATACTTTATTTAGAATTTGTGTCCGGTCAAATCTTGATTGAGTCCTTTATGCTTCTGACCCCTCCCTACGAATCTAGATATTGGTCCACTGTAGTCCATTAGGTGGGTTACAGGTTACACATACAATTCACATTTGTCCACTGACATCAAATGTAGTCCATCAGCCATGACATGACTGCTAGAAGACTAGAGGACAATACCCTTTACTTCCAAAAAGCTCTTCATTAAGATGGTGCAGACTTGTTCATGTGGTTTAGGATAAAGTATGACATACTGTGAGCTATGAAAGTGAATAAAAACCATGCTGCATAGACTACAAGCTGTCTTTTTAGTCTTGGAGTGCCCACATCCATAAGCCTGAGCACCTTAATAAAGAGCTAAATGCAATTTGAGTAGTTTAAGTGGTTTTTAGCAACATTGGTTTGGCGCTTACTGTAAGGTCACAACTCGTAATAGGTGTGAAACTCTTGAGACCATGAAGCTATGAGTGGCTTACAAGAAGTGGTTACGCACCAGAGCAAGGTCAGAAGAGTTACCATCAGCCTAGCTCCTGCTTCTTTGGAACAGTACATGATATCAGCCTTCTTGTTTCAGCATGTTCTATAGCATGTGCACACATAGGCTGAGTAGACCTCGAATAACCGTGGAGCAGAACCGGAGACCATTACACTACGTTTGAAGCAAATAAGGGAAACCCATGTAACCTGTGTTAAAGTAGCACTCTCTTGTCAGCAAGCTGAGAAGAGACCTGCTCTATTTGCCTGACAATTATAATAAACTGGGTTTGATTTTAAGATCCTCTCTGATCTTGAGTCTTGAATCTGTGGAGCGCGATTGATTTTTCCACAACAGTCTCAAAGCTCTAGTTCTAATCTAGGCTCCAAATGTGTCTTGGCTGATAAGTAGAACACTGTGGGGTTTTTTAGACAAATTATTTCTTTGTTTGTGTTTTGTGTTTTTTGTGTTTTTTGTGTTTTGTGTTTTTTAGGTCATGAAGAGCTCTTGCACCAATTCGGACAGGACAAGCTGCATGAAATAAGAGGTTAAAAACATTTTGATTTCAGGTTGGTTTTCAGACCACACTTATGATAACATGCCTTGACCCACTGTGGTTCCACACTAATAATACACTGAATGTCATGTTATTTAATGTAATATCAGACAGATGCCACAATGTTGACCAACGGTTCAATTACTGCCTTTTTGGTATCATGTTAAAGTCAACCAGAGGCTCAGACACACTCTTATACTAACACAAAAAGTGCCTTGGTGATAAAATCTTATATTTAATCAATATATCTATTATTACTCATTTCAAGAGTGTTGTTTCATCATTTAACTAGACAATTTAGGTGACTGTATATATGATTTTACTTGGGTTTTTTTTCCAAACCCACTTAACCCTTTGGAGTTTAAAGTGGCCCTTTATAGGCATGAGCACACAACAGCACAGCACACATTTAACCCATTCACCAAGTGCAGGGGGCTGCCACCAATGATGGGCGAGGAGGAAGCAGTGTGTGGATGGTAGCTTGCTCAAGTGGTGGCACCCAGCAGTCCTGGGATTCAAACCAATAATCTTCAGATCACAAGGGCAGCTCCCTAACCACAAGGCCACCAGCTGCCAGTCTGTTATCAATGTACCTGATGCATGTAAATAAGTTCTCTTCTAATAGGATGCCCTGTTTTGTTCCTCATTTTAAAATGAGTCATAAGTAAAATACTCTTCATAAGTTACAGGCATTTTGTTTTATAAAAGTGACATTAATGAGTAAGAAATATACACAAATATGTTGAGCAATCTAATAATATCCTTATATACAAATATATGAGATATTAGATATTTTGACTAGAATTAAAATATCCTCTCTTACCAGCACCATTATTTGCAGCAGAAACTCGTTCACCACTTTATCTTACCATATAAATTGATTTATTATGGTACAATTATAGTCAGTCTCCTTCTGCTCCACTCAGTTTCTGACCAAAGGACCAGTCCTGACCAGATATTATTTGGGGTGGAGCCTTTTCAACACAGAACTGAGACTAAAACAGTGGTGTACCGCTAAAAGTTCTCATCCTGCTTAACTTCACTTTTCACATGTCTTGATGTTGAGTCAGCCTGTGTTCTGCCAACACAAATGAAACTAGAGGAAACTTGGTACAGGGGTATTGCAGGACCTGGGTGTCCAAGGCTAAAGCCCTGAAAAATTTATGAATAGCCCTGGATCTCAAATAAAATCTGTTCTTGCATCATTGTGTCATTCCAGTTGTAAATACTATCACATCCCCCTCTAACAAAATCACTGCATCCTACAAAAACATTGGTGCCATTTCTTGATACACTCGCAGTGGATCAGTAGCTTGAAGACAACTCTGCTTTGGAAAAGGTAGTTTAAAATGATAAAACGTTGCTGAGATGTTTGCTTCCAAAGTCTAGATTTTAGCCTCGGAAGGTTAGCCAACAAGCTAACTTGCTAACTTGCAGTAGCTAACTTGATGGACTTTTTTGCCAATGAGCTTATACTGATGACACATAGTTGAGATTTTGGTCATTGATCAGTCTGGTCATATCCAAATTGATCAGTCTGGTCCATATCCAAACAAAGAAACCCTTTGTTTTACTGAAATGGTGATTTTTATTCCCAAAAAGACTAGTTTTAGAGCAGTTCACACAATATCCAAGAGTAGGTTAATTGAGCAGTGCCATAGAAGAGCCATGCTTGAAAAAGAGATGAGTGTGAAGAATGTTTTAAAGGTTTAAAGAACTTTCACGTTATGCTGAAAGGTTCTGTTTGAACAGAAGGACTCACATGAGAAACTTCCACGACGTTCTTTATAAGGTTCTTCACACTTAATATATCATTCACATTAGGACCCCCAGACAGCCTGTTGCAAGTAGTGTTAGAGTAAAAATATAGACTCTTTGGAAGCTCTGCCATAGGAGAATCACTTTTAGAATTGGGACCACTTTTGTATTCATCTTAAGGATGTATTTAAGGATCCAGATAATCATATCCAGCCAAAAGTAGTTCTATAGGTAGAAACTGACTATTAATGAAGGACTAGATCAGTGGAACCAATTCTGGCAACAGAGGGTGGACTGTAGAGTCTGTATTCTGGCCAGGGGCCGCAAGGTAAGAGTCGGTGAGTGGATGATGACAGTTTAACCTTCAAAACTGACTCACGAGGTTCTAAGGTTCTTGTTACATTGTAGTCAAGCAGCAATCTTGCCATAATGAGATGCCCTCCTACATTCTGAAAGCTAAGCATGACCATATTCTGACAACAAAAGTTAAACCCTTGCTAATCGATAGGTTCATAAAAACACAGACCCAATCATTTATAAAATAAACTAAAATTATGATTTGTTTCAGGATCCAGTTGAGTCACATGAAACTCAATGCTGGAAATTACAGCAAAGATTAATCTAACCCCCCACATGCAAGTCTGGCACATGTCTTAACTGCTTTACACCATGGAAGTATTGGGGTGGGTGATCTGGGCAAAAGTTCACCTCACAGATGCTCTGGACTTGAAAAAATGCCTTTGGTCTCGTGAGGGGGCAGTATAAACACTACCATTGTTACACAGCCGGCTGAAACAACATGCAATACCTTTACTGCCACGAAAAAAACAGAGGACGCAATTGCAAGACTAAAGAGGGCTGTGGTGAGTCTTTTTTGGGTCATTTTAAAAGACATCAGACCTTATTGATGACCTTTGACTGATTTCCCTGAAGTAACACAGTTAACTTAACACTAAGCTCAGTTAACAGTTAACACTAAGCCTTCGACTACCTATAAAATAAAGGTTCCTAAAGGGTTCTTGGCTTGCACAAAGTTCTAGGAAAAGACCCTTAATAGCATGCTCATAGAAATACTTCATAGCTTTAGTATATAGTATAGTACTCTATAATATACTAAATACTATAGTATTCTTGAAGCTTTAATATGGTTCTCCACTCTCATAGAACCCTTTTTGGCACATTTGTTTAATGGTATTCTGTCAAAAGTTTGAGGAGTCCCAGTCAAATGACAGATTTCGCTGATTTTCTGAAGCAATCTTTGACTGAAACCCCCCCTAAATATGAGAATAGTGAAACATCAGATCTAAAAATGTGCAATAACGGTTGCTCAGGCGCATTTCTGCAATGATTTTTTATGCTAATATTGTAAATTCAGCATGAAGACAGTTAAGTATGTTCTCAAATCATTAAAACGTTTTAAACATTTAAACTTTTGCATGCAGCCGTAGGTGGTTTATGTGTCTGAAAATTATAAATAAACACATATTCTGGGGCCATTCGGCAGCAGACACCCACCGCCAGCCCTGAGCTGAAGTGCGTTCAATCTGCAGTGAAACCGTTCACCATATGCTGAATGAGTTTGCAGCAGAAAAGTCGAAACACACAGACATGGAGGGAAAACAGCCCCTGACAAGTCCAGGAGGTGGACCAAAGACGGCTGGGGTGGCTAAAGTGGAACAGAGAAAGTAGAGCAGTACGTACCAGGTGTCCATGTAGAAATACGCCTCCGCAGTCCAAAGAGATGCAGACTGTGTTGGAATGATGGAGTTGATAGGAAACACACTTCCTCCCTCTCTCTCTGTCTCTCTGTCTCTTTGTCTCTCTCACTCTTTCTCTGCCTCTATGTAAGTTCCCCCCCTGGAGAACTGGGGGAGGTGGTGGCTTATTTAGGTCTTCACACACGCACAGACTCACACACACATTTTTTCCCCTCAATTTCTTTGAAACCTAGTTGTCATTTGACTAGGGTTTGTGTGGGGGTAGGGAGTCAGAGGAATGCTCTCTCTGAAATGCGCTCTCTGAGCCGCAGCTCTTTAACCCTAATACAAAAACCCGAAACAGAAGGCGTGTTGGGCAACCAGATTGATGTTACACACCCTGTACGTCACAACTTTGTCCATTTGAGGTTTCTTCTGTGTCCCCTGACTGCCTTGTGCCTGTACGACCTCATTCGATTACAGTGAGCTCATTCATCTCAATAACATCCCACATATCTGACAAAAAACAACACTTCCAGAGTGTGATCATTCCTGTTGACCACATGTTGCCAGTTGCCATAAGAAGACCACAAGAAGAAGTAATAACTGCTATTTAGGAGCAGCCTGAAGCCCAAGGGCCCTGTCAAACCCCTGCTGAAAAACAGCACAAGCTGGTTGGCAGACCAGCATTGGGCATGTTTTTGTTTTTGAGTGGATCTTGTTTTCGAGTTTGATGGTTTGCTGATGTGTGCGCAGAATATCCGGACTAAGCTGACTAGGCAGATGAACACGGCCAGCCTGGCCAGCCGTCTAAATCAGCACAACCAAGCTGGAAGACCATAGTGATGAAATGAGTCAACCAGAATAACATGCCTGACCAAGTAGATCAACATAAGGGACCTGAACTAGGGTTTAAGAAATAGCTTACTTGTACATCTAGTGCCACATAAGGTTTTAGAAAATGACCAATTCTGTTCTTGACCACGAGAAACAATTGTTGTGTCAGGAAATCTACCACACAGAGTTCAGGTACAACGCACCTTATGGTGTTCCTGAAAGCCTTCCTTACCTGGATCATGTGAAGGGAACCTGGTGGCCTATTGGTTAGAGCATTTGATCGGGATTCGAATCCCAAGACTAGTGGCACCTCTGCAGTACTCTTGAGCAAGGTACCATCACACACTGTTCCCCAGGCGCTGTGTTTCAGGCTGCCCGCTGCTTCACTTGGTGAATGGATTTCGTGCTGTTCACACTGAGTGCTGTTGTGTATGTTATTCTATCCACGTATGACAGAATGGTCACTTTCATTTCAATTTGTTAGTTGGATCAGGTATGTTTAAAGTAGCTCTGAATCAAGGACACATAGGATAAAGTAAAAATATGGACCCTAAGGACCATGGTTTCCAACCTTGGTCCTAGAGGCCCCCCTTATAAGTACATTTTAAGGTTTTCACAATCAGAAAACTTATGACTGCACAGACACACAGATGAGAGTTGGCAATAGCTGTGAACAATCCATTGAAAGGTTCTTTGAGCAACTAAGGTCATTGTTTCTCCAAGGCCTTGTGAGTACTGAAGTCCATGATAAGTAATCTGTCTCTGGAGTTTCACTCCCTTTAGACTTGCCTGTTTATTTCCTGCTAATTTGCACATTTTCTGCCAGATTTACATCAACTGTCTTGCAACACAAGCTCTTCAAATGAAAAAGAAAATGCATCCTAGCGACGTCTGCAAAGATGAGTTCTCAGTTTTGCATTCATTCTCTTCTGATTTGCTCCGTTCCTCTGTCAGCAAAATGCAATAAAACATCTCAGTCAATGGCTGCAGTGTCCGGGGCTTGAGCTCCCGCCAACCTGCCAAAGCCACGATGAGATTCAGAGAGAATTGCTGGAAGAGGAAAAAGAGAGAAACTTGGCGGAAACAAATATGTTTTCTATATTTCTGTCCTAATAAGATGCGGGTTTGAACCAGACGGGACGATGTCAGTGCTAATCAAGAATAGACAAGAATGTTGCCATGCTCTATATGAATCACGTTAAGGTTCCTGTAGGAGTGCAGTGTCACGTGGTCTAATAAAAAAAAAAACACTGAATAAGCAGAGCTTGTTATTGTATGCAGTCGAAACTGTAATGGACTTTCCAGGCAAAGCTTCCAGGAATTTGCACCGAGAAAAGAAATCCCACCACAAGCCATTCTGCTTCTCCGGCTGAGCTCAGTCAGAGCGTTTCCCCCCATCTGAGTGTGGGTTCCCCCCAAAGTGTTTTCATATCTCAGCTACTGAGATGCAAGTTTCATGCAATTTTCCATTACTATGAACATTCGCCAGGTCAAAAGTTGACCATCGACATAAAATGTGAAATTTGTCTCTGTGTTTGATGTTTTCTAGAAAACTCCAGTGGAAAAGACCACAACACACTACACAAGTCAGGAATCTGGCACCAGTCTAGAGAAAACTCTACTAATCCGGTCCAGAACAATCAAACCCCTTAATGTTCAGCTCACTGTGAACTCTCAAAACAGTGGTCTGGCTCAAAATCAAATGTACCTAATTTCAGACCCTCCCCCACTCGTCTTTTTTCAAATGATCTTTCCGCTATGTGATGAATGCACTAATACAAATCGATTAAAATGGCTAGTCTTCACGTTCTCATAGTGCTGCCACTAACGACTAATTTTCTAACGATTCATCTTTCGACTAATTTTTCGATTAGTCGATTAATCTAAACGACTAATTTTCAAAAAAAAATCAAGCGGTTGCAATTCTCATGTGTTCATTTTATTTTGAACAAAATTCAAGGGCCAAAACATAAAATATC
>JBBPDC010000038.1:672180-684560 GCA_037974485.1 Hemigrammopetersius urotaenia
CACGCGGTAGTGTTTTTAAAGGGAAAGTAATCGAAATAATCGACCTGGAAAAATTTGATCGATTATAGGTTCTGAATTTCGATTACTTTTCAATTAATCGCCCAGCCCTACCAGACGGTGCTGGAGTTTGGGACCCTTGGTCTGAAGCAGTTGGTGTTTTTAACAGCTGAGATGTTCTACCATAGGGTTGACATGTTTTTGGTCTAAAATAAAATTTTAATATACATTTATAGAGGATATGCAGAGGCAAGGTAGTACTTTTTTCTTTTAAGTTTTCTTCTATTTTACCATCAGCATTACATATAAACACCCAGAGGGTGCTTTTGGTTCATTAATGGGTTGGAAAGTTAATGTAAATGTTAGTTGTTAAGCAGGCATTATGACTTCTGGTTCCATTTACCACCAATTAGGGATGGGCGATGAGCGATTGTGAAGACGATCTATGTGCTGATGATCTACCAAAGCAGAGAGATTGCGGTTCTATTTTTTCTAGTGCGGTTCTATGCTCATCATTTTGCCAGTCCGCTTAATGCCACTTAGAGAAACAGTGCTCAGTGGTTTTGTTGTACTGTTCTGTAACTTGCAAAATAGTAAAAAAAATTCTACAGTTACAAATTAATATAAATACAGTGATGAAAGCAAAATCATGATTTAATTGTTGAAACATTGTGATATGGTATTTGAAGTTGTTTTTTCTATTTTTGAATTTCCCGTCATTTCACTTTTTAAAAGCCTGATTATGTGGGAAATGGCCTGAATTCTAGGCTTAGGTGTTTTGACAGATTCTAGTCATCAAAACTTTTCTCAGCAACCCTAAACTTTACACATGGAGAAGTAAAACTTTCAGAATCCGAACCCGAACTGATCTGATTGCCAAGTAGGTTCCAAGGAATTTCTTTGGAATGATGTTTCTCAGTACAAATTTTACACTAAAGTACAACAAATTAAAGCAGCAAGTACTGAAATACAAGTTTAAATGGTGTACAATAAACCATGAATATAACATAAAATAATTGGAGAGGTAGTAGTTTTGTGTAAGCTGTTTTATTAGCTGAGTCATAGTGACTGTTTCTAGTATTTTGCATGACTTAAAGGCTTGGTTACCACACAAATAGAGGCCCAAATAAATAGACTACTACATAATGTAGGAATCCATATCCTCTGTGGCATCAGACCTCATTTGAGTCAGGCCTTTATGCCACATTTCAGTTGCAACATTGTTGACTTTGTCACCTTTTGGTGCAAGGAGACATCATATAACATTGAAATACCATTTGTTTGTGTCAGAAGTACACAAACAAAATATCTTGCGAAATATCTCAAGTTTATACTGACATCTATTTAAAAATACACGTTTTACCTTGTTGGTTTATCTTTATAAATTCTTCAAACTCAGCTGATTGAAGACACAGGTCCTTATATAGTATCACTATTCCTTTACATACCCTGACCTTTTGACTCATCTGAGATTTTTGAGGGACACAGTACCCACAGGACTGTTTGTTTCCTGGCTTTGTGGATTAGCTGTGTTTGATAAGTTCATGTTGTTTGAGTAAATAACGTCACTGTTTACAGCTTTAGCTGGGGCTTTTTTTTGCTGTAATAACACTAAGTGGGAGCGCAAATCAGTTTCAAAAGGAAAAAAATTACGTCTGTAATCACAACAGCGTGTTATACGCGTGTAACCTGTCTATTTTAAATCAATAACTTAGTCGATGCTGAGAAAGCGGGATGGGTTTGTCAGGGGGAAGGCTTTTTTTTTTTTCGCTTTCCCTTCATGTTACGCCGCCACAAAATTTCCATGTTTCCAAGTAAACTGCAAACAAGCCTCCCTGATTCATCCCATTCATCAAGGAGGGGAAAAAAAGTTAAGGGTTTAAAATAGAACATGTAAAAACACCTTCCCTAGCAAAACAGAGTTGGTTCTGTTGATTGGAAGAGTGAGCAGTTTGTGAAGCCTGTGTAATTGGGTTTTACTGTTAACCCCAGTGGTTGCGGGGCAGGGTGGCAGCGGAGGTTCGCCATCGAGCTCCTAAGTATAACCCGCCTTCTGGGACAGAGAAAAGGTTCCCAGTGTGGCAGGAATAAGGCCCGCAGACTTATCGCTTCACGCTTGAAAGCGGTTGGCCTTGTGCTCGGCTGAAATTTTATCTCGCAATTTAAAGGGAAACTTTTTAATCTTTCTGCAACATTTGAATCGTCATCCAGGGTGAATCGGATAGAAACTCACGGACTCTGATATCTTTACAATGTCAGTGAATTGAACCAGGGGTCATGATGTCAAAACATAAATATAGCCCTTTTATTTACCGTCCAGAACCACCAGTGAACCTACGCGTGTTGATGGTGGTAAAATAGTGGCAAAAAAAATACCTTCTCTTTGAGGACTATTTTGCCCTACAGCACCCTGTGTGTACCCCTTCAGCATGAAAGGGATTTAAAAAACCACTGGGAATATGTTAAGGCCAAAACTTTATCAAAACGAATGTAAAATGATGAACCAGGTGTCCATTTCTTAGCCATTTTGGGTAATGTTTTTCTGTGAGAGAGCCTTTAAAGGTTTTAAGCTTTAAAAGGTTTCACATCAAAGATTGGTGGACTTCCAACTTCACCAAATGTCATATGTTGACCAGTTTAGACCCAATTTTCTTCATGTATGAAAGCTTCTATCTTTGCTTTAACACTGAGATGTCAGCAAATGTACTGGTATGTCCGTAGTTTAGGCACATTTTATGATTTTTAGAGCAGGTTTTTAGGTCTTTATTGACATCATTTGTGATGGAATATGCACTTAATTACACCAGCAGAATTAAATGGTTAAGTGACTACTATTCAGATGATATTAAGAATGTGTTTGTATCAGGAATCTGGAGCGTCATCAAGGCCTGCAGCACAGCATGTAATAAATTGTTATTTTGCAGCTGTAAACCCCAATCGTTTCCATTACTCTCTAAGTCATGTGTGGCTGCCAGTCCTGGGCCATCCCTGTTTGCTGTGGCATTTGGTCATTCAGGTGCTTTTTTGTGTGTGTTAATTCCGAAAGGCAACATCAATGATTGACCCAGTTTTGGAGTGCCAAAAGCCCTGTTACCTACGAGAGCTAACAGTTGCAGGGCAGGATGAGGTTATCAAATGTAAACAAGAGATTTGGAGGGCCATAAAAGCAATAAAGATAGCACTGTTTGCTCAGCAGTGTGAAAATGGAAGAGTCTGCAGACAGACAGAGTGTAGTGGCGGAGCAGAGGATTTGCTATTCAGACTGTATTATGCTTGGTCTGTTATGATTATGATACAGTTAACCCTTTGTTTCCCAGGCATGTTTACAAACTGGATATGTGTCAAAGGACACATATTTTAGTGTTGCATTTTACTTTGTTCCTTGAGGTCCAAGTATTTTCACAAAAAACATTTTTATATGTAAATACTATATGTAAATAATCTCTATTCTGATTGGCAGCTTATGCCCGATCAGCATTTCTATTAACATAATCAACTGCTATGAGTGGAATAACTGGATATGTGGTTTTTACATTGATATATTTACATGGATATGTATTTGTGACATCACAAAACCATTCAGTACAAATGAGGTTATTTTTGCTGCTCTGCTTCCATATGTGGACAAGGGACTGAACAATGTTCATATAATGCTTTTAACCATTATGTTAACAAATGTTTCCTCCTGTCTGTTGTTTTCCCCCTGTAGTCTGTGGTCCAGACATCGACATTGGAAATGACATCAGCGATTTCAAGAAACTGGAGAACTGCACGGTGGTTGAGGGCTACCTGCAGATTCTTCTTATTGGGGGCAAGAGCGACGACACCAACCAGGAGGTCTTCCGCTCCCTCAGTTTCCCCAAGCTGACCATGATTACTGACTATCTTCTCCTCTTCCGTGTTGCCGGTCTGGACAGCCTGAGCACCCTATTTCCGAACCTTACAGTCATCCGAGGACGCCGCCTCTTCTACAACTATGCCCTAGTCATATTTGAGATGAAGAACTTGAAGGACATTGGCCTCTACAGCTTGAGGAACATCACCCGAGGTGCAATACGGATCGAGAAGAACCCGGAGCTCTGTTACTTGGATTCTGTTGACTGGTCCCTCATGATGAATGCTGATTTTAACAACTTCGTTGCTGGAAACAAACAGCCCAAAGAGTGTGGAGATGTTTGCCCAGGCATCATGGACGACGAGACACCATGCATCAAGACGAGCTTCAATGATAACACCCGGGACCGCTGCTGGACCTCTAACCACTGTCAGCACGGTAAGAACTTAGTGAACATTGACATGCTCGGTCATTATCCACTACGCTGTCCCACTTTCTGTGCTTTTGGTTGGTTAATTGTAATTGTATTTCGGGTTTCTCGGTTACATTTTTGAATTCAGAAAAGCCAGCTTAACCTGCAGACATCTCAAGTAGATTTTTGCTCTGTCACAAGTTTCTCATTCTTTTGGATGAAAATAACAGCAGTTTATGTCTGTTCTGTCTCCTCAAGAGTCGATTATGTATTGCATAAAGGAATTTGCTTGAAGTGCAGTCTGCCCTTATCCAGTCATCTCTGCCATCAGCCATTCATCACTCTGGAAAAAAACACGAATAAATAAATGAAAGGGGTCACTCAGAATTCATCCTCGTGCAGGTGGTGCATTCAGACTAGCTAATGCGTTGGAGTTCATTTGCAGAGCAATGAGGGTATGGGCTTGAAGCAGGGCTCGCTCTCTTTCTAGCTCTCTCGCTCACTCTCCTTTCCTACCTCAAATCTTTCTCCCTGCTCCAATGTGCTGAAATTGAAATGAATTTATATTATTATAATGGTAAACTATGGGCTGCCAAATATAATTTGAGGGTATCTAGATCTATACTTTAGATTTGTGTAGAAATTGCAACTATATACAAATATATATATTAGTGGTGCAACGGATCACTGTTGATCCGGGATCCGAACCGATCCCTCTCCACGGTTCGGCACGCATGTGATCCGAAGATCCGAAAGAAAAATAAAAGCTCTGCTGAATGGTGCGCGTAGTCAGTCTGTCAAGCGATAGTCATGGCCAGCGGTAGAGAGAGCGAGAGAATATGAGAATTGTCATTTGTCTGTTTATATGTAGGCCTATATATGTATTCATATGAGTATATAACCACACATATGAATGTAACTCATTTTTTTTGGGAGACCTTATGTTACTTGACTTCTCAGTACTTTCTTGGACAGCTGTGTATTGTTTCATTGTTAGCTTTTGCGTTAGAAAGGTAGCGGGAAGATTTAGAGTTTAGTTCCACCACTTACCTGATGCTGTTTTTTCTGAACCAGTAAAGCAGTGTGAGGCTAAAATCTGAAAAGATCAGAGAGATGATCAAAACATTTGGTGCAAGAATTAAATGTTGACTTCATTGTTATGCAAGAACAAACTGGAAATGTTAGAGATACTTTTCTATTTAACAGTCGCTACATCTGTTTACCTCAGTCCTTCAATAGCTCTGCAGTTTCTAAAATGAGATTAAAGATGAGGAAACTCATTGTTGGTGAGATTTGGGGATCTGATTTTGTTTTGGGGTCTGGCTTCTGTGAAGGAAGGCAGATAGGTACTGTTACTGTTCTGGGGAGAGAAATATTGCAGCTGTAAAATCTCTGTTTTTGACTAATGACATCTTGGTTGTATTTATTTAGGTTCACATTTCAGGGAATCCTATTGGTTGTATGATTATGGTTGTGCTTACGTAATGAAGAGAGGATGTTGTACTGAGAGCTTGAAAATATGACAACAGACATAAAAGGAGTGAAGTGTACAGTATGTGTAAAGTAAATTGTCAAACCAATGAGGCTGAGGATTATAATTTTGCGCCGCATGATACTGGATAACATGATGACTTGTAACGACATATAAAGGCCTGGTTTTAGACCGGAACACCCCTTTAACAGTAGTGTGGAACCAAATGCACCTTAGGAGTGATGCACTCTGTCATAAATACAGGTCTAAAAGTGTCAAAGTCTGTCATAATGAGAGGCAAAACAGCAGTGTGACCTCAAAGTAGGGTGTGTAATGTGGCCTGAAAGTAATATGATATTTTTTGGGAATTTTCACAATAAGGGTATTCTTTTTAAATGAATTTAAAGAATGTACAATTTCAACAGTCCATTGTGTCTTCATCCAGTAAAAACAAAACCCCTCTTATTTCTGTAGTTCTTAAACTGTAGCTACGTTTGAGATTTATATTCTGTATCAAATTATACAGCAAAATGAAACCAATCACCACATACAAAGTGCACTGCACCGTCTGCATATATTTGCAGTGTTGTGCAGAGTAGGCTAAGTTTAATTTACACATGTTAAATAACCATCAAGTCATTTTGCCGCCAACTTAAAATAGGCTTTCGTGAGATTCATCAGATCAGAATTTATCTTGATCATCGTGAATATGATATGGCACACCCTAACCTCAAATGTGAGCTGCTGCAATCTTTAAAAATGGAAAGGTTCAGAGTTTTAGGGTGTCTTATGGAAAGGTAGGAAGATGGAAAATAAGAACTGCTTCTTATTAGGGCTGAATCATGAAGTACAAATGTAATGGACTTTCGACAGCCAAACAGCGGTCACTTATTGGCACAGGTGTCCTGAGAAGACTCGCTTCTTGGGTATTGAAATTTGGTACTGAGTGGCAGCTTTACGATACTCAATAGTATTAAAGTAATACGGGCAGTGCTGTAAATATTGAATTTCAATACCCAGTTCTGCCCGTCATCGTCCAAAGCAAAACACCTCACCAGTGAAGCATGTTGGCATGGGCCTGCGGCGCTGCCAGTGGAACTGGATCACTCGTCCTTATTGATGATGTAACTGTCAACAGTAGCAGCGGGATGGATTGTGAAACAGAAGCATCTTGTGGAATGCTCTTGACTGGCCAAGTCAGTCACCTGACCGCTCAGCAGTGTTTTACCTACTGAATACGAGACGGAATGCAAAAAGCCCCTAAAATAACCAAGGCTTTACAGGCCTGCCAGAGCTGGGCAGGAGACCCATTTGGTGATATGTGGGTTATAGACTTCAGGCAGTCGTCACTTAAGCTCTTCAACCTTTTTTCCCATTTCTGATTGAATATTTGCAAAATAACTTCCAGATCTACGAATCCACTTCACCCAGTATTATAGATTTGAAAACCTGTAAATGTAAGCTTACTGTCTGCACTTTTATTCAGATTGCACAGCCAAAACAACACACTCCAGACACTGGCAGGCTGTCAGTATTGCTCAGCTGATGTCTTCCCATTATTGTGTTAATTTATGGGACACATTTTGCTATTAGACACAATTATGACATTGTCTGTTCAGATGCCTACAAGCATTCCTTCCTTAACTTCCATCATTCGTGGACATGGTTAAAGTAATAGGGCAAATTGAGCCCATAAGCTTGTAGTAATTCATCATATACTTTAAAAACAAACAAAAATACTAAACCTGTATTATTTATTAGTTTTTGTTTTTTCAAAAGCATAACCATACACAAGTCATACACAAGTGTATCATATGCATCATCATTCGACACTGGATTAACTTTTTGTAGAAAGATATTTTTGTAGAAGAAATTGCAGTAGATGGGTACACTCTTAAAGTAGTAGATTTTAGTCTCTTGAAACAGCCAGTCATAATGTAATTATTAACAGTAATAAAATGAATGTTACTAGAAACTTTGTTAATCCTTCACTTATTATCTGCTGATCGTGTGTGTGTGTGTGTGTGTTTTTGTGCATGCAGATGATGATGTTTTACGCAGGTAGTGCTGATCTTGGAATCATTTTTCCAAGTGTGGACCTGCATTTTCTGTGGCTGGACGAATCATCACATGCCACCCATATTTTTGTGTGTTTTTTTTTGTTTTTTTTTGGCTTGTTCAGCACATGCTGTTTGAAAGGGCACGGCCCACAGTAATGCTGGGCTCAGGAAAGTAAAAGGCATGACCAGGGATCTCATGACCTATCCCTCACATTTCTTAAAGCAAGGTTGTCGTGCTCACATTGACCAATACTTGTTCGTCTAACGTTAAACAATAGGGCTGGGGAGGAAGTTTGGAATGTCTGGAATTCTGACGGTACTTTTGCTAGAAACATCATCCTCCCAGTGGCAGTGCTGTACAGACTGGCTGTTGCCACACATCTGAATGGCTAAGGAGGCCTCCAAGTGGGCCAAATCGAGCTCCATCCACTCTGCCTTATAAACACCTAGTGTTGGCAGTACTGTTACAGTTACTGTGATAAATTACATCACCATTTGCTTTTCTGGATAATTACATGCATGACCAACTGTGCAGAGCCTTTTAAAAACATAACCACAATCAGGACCAGAAATCTTTATTAGTCCTGGAGGAAACTGTTTATGGCTGCACAGAGACCAGAACAATATAATATATAAGGTCTAAATAAACCCAATAAAGCAATGCAAAAAATACTCTGCTATACACACAAATGCTGAGGTACTAATAGAGATAAGTAACGTGCAGTTAAGTGAATTACACAAATTTAGTAGGGGGTTAGGAGTGTATTATTGCAAAAAATAAATATCAATAGTAGATGAGTGTGGTAAGACTATTACACATAATGGAACGAGTTAAACCACTGAAATCACTGTGTATCATAAATGTCATGCATTTGAGACTGGATTGACTTTTTGTAAAAAAAAAAATATTTCATGCAGTTGTGCTTCATGGCTGCGATTTTCATAAGGAATACAGAGTTTGGGGTTGGTGTGTGGTTTAAAAGTATAATTTTAAAACATTCAGGTGTAATTAAACATATAACCATGTTTAGATCATTCTAGGTCTGTAGAAGCAGTGTTAAGATGAATACATTAACACTAAAAGTGAATGTCATTTGAAGCTTTTTAAAATCCTTCTTGATGTGTACGTCTGAGTGTAAACAGGAACTAATGTATAGTAAAAACTACAGTCACACACACACTGCATATACACTTAATAATACTAGTAATATTATGAGTGGTAAATATATGAAAAACGCAACATAAGACAGTAAGTTATGATTTTAGGATGAGTCAAATAAAGATTTCAGAAGCATCTACCACGATCAATCAAATGCGATTGGCCCGAGGCGATCATCTGTTTCTCCTAACCCCAACAAACCACCCCATGTATGCCTTACAGTGTCGAAGTTGTTTACAGGAACAGTCAAGCCAGGGGTATAGTTCCCACAGCAACTATGGAAAACGTCTGCTCTGGAATTTGGAAGGCGTCTGAGAATGTAAATTTGAGGAAAGGACCAATCAAAACAGGAAAAAGACACTCGAAACCACTGCATAGTTTCAGGTTTTATATGCAAATAGATCTCAAACACCACTAAACGTGTTCAGTGAGGACATGAATTCAGAAGCACTGCACTCTGTGCGTGTTACTGTTTTTGGTTTGTTTACATATTTAACCCACCAAAGTAGCCACCATCGCGTGAAAAAAATGACTCAAGTCACTAGAAGTGTCAGCTTTTGAATTGAAAGTGCAGCAAAGTGCAGGAGACAATAGCCCAAAGCAGTGAAACTGGCTATATTTTAAAGGTCTCCTATTTTGCTTTTTTCCCCCCTCAGCTTACAACCTTTGTCTGATTTTATTGTGTGGATTTATGCATCAATCTGTATCCCAGATATAGTTTGATGGGCCTAATGGGTGTTTTTGCACCTTGTCCAACTCTTTTTGTTCCAAAAACGTGCAGGAAAATTTGGGTTTCCATGATGTGGACCTTTTTTTATTTCATTATTTTTACAGTAAAATGGCCAGGAGGGTACAGCAGGTAGAAGGAGGTTAGAGAGGCTGTTGAAAGACGGTGAGTCGCTGCCCGTCACTGTAGTGGTCTCGGTGGATTGCGGGATGTTACTATGGCAGACATGGTGCCTCTCTCTGAGGGAAAAATACTTTAGCAGTTCCTCCTTCCTTCCATATAATTACCTTGTTTTTCTTGGACACAGATGTTTCTTCAAGGGCTTGTGCTGGTTTCCAGTCAGTCTGCCTGGCCTTTCTTCTCCCCATGTCTTTAATTACCCGGTCAGGGCTTGCTGTCCACCAGGCCGTCACTGAGTTCAGAATAGATAAAAGTTTACCGTTACTCGTTTGGTCCTCCTCTAAGGACCTAAATAACAAAAAAATTGAAATAATGCGCTTTCAAACACTAAACATGATTAAATTAAGATGTGTATTGCCTTAAAAAGCTGTGGGCGATAAGATTTATTGTCTGACCAGAAAGGGGTTGTGTATGCAGTTAAGTAGTGGTTGAATGGTGGTCTTCAGATTGGATGAGGGTTTCCTCTGATCTCTGTTGTCCTCAAATGCACCTGGCCCTCATGACACTGGCTAGAACGTAGGCGTTCTTTCACTTTTATGGCTTGTTGAAGCAAAGAGGATTAAGGCCAACCTCCAGAGCTTGTGACTCCGTATACGCCTTAAAGTGTGTTGCCAGGGGAAATTAAGTGTTTTGTGTGGTTTTTTTTATTATTGATTTAAATTGGATTCAATGATCAGAGCATTTTATTGCTGTTTCAATTGTTGCTTTCAAACAAATCCAAAGAAGATTGATTTTGCCAGAATTTTTGTATTGAGGGCTGGTGCAAGTTCAATTACCTGATTTGATTTAAGCTTGATAAATATGTACCTCGTACATGTATGTGTAACCTGGACCGTTTGTTGCGACATGCAGTGGCTGGTTGCGTGGAAGCTTTGCGCAGTTCAGCAAGAGTTCAGTCAACACTCCCCTGTTGTCCAGCAGAAGTGTGAGCGGCCTCGGCGGGAGGCCCAGGGGAGGGGAGGCAGAAGGAAAGCTCTCATCACTTAATGAGCCGTCTCTGAGTGATCTCATCCGCTCTGCATCACCACCGGAAACATCCAGCTCCCAGCCAACACACGAGGAGGGGGCTTTCACGAGGGAGGGGTGGGGTTTAGTGAAGGCTGGTCAAGGCTTCAGACCGGAGAATGTTTTAATTACCGCCCATTTATCTGCCCACATGTTAGAGTCTGGCTTTCTGCACGACCGGGCAATACGATAGTGGGACTTCCAGTTGTGTCTGCCTGGGCCCACATACTTCATTAACCTCTCCTTGTAAAGTGATAAAATCCACTCAAGTGTTGTGTCTCCACCAGGGCTGCTCAGTGCCAGAGTCAAGGTCAAAAGGCCCGTCTGTCAGCCAGGGCGCCTCAGACTTGGCGTCTTGGTCCTCCGGTTTGAGACTATGTGATAAAATGAGTCTGTGCCACATGTGGCTGCAAGAAATTTCAGCATCAGGGCCATCAGCGTTAGTCATTCGCCTGCGGATGCCTGCGGTAGATTGCAGAGGCCTTGAGTCATTTTTGCTAGTTGCCCATAGTTGCGATTTTGCAGATGCATTTTCTCTTGCGTTTCACCACCAGTCTCTCTGTGTCTACAGGCATATTGGTTCCCTTTTGGTCTTGGATTTAAGGCTTTTATCCTGTTCTCTTATTTTTGTTTTTTTGTTGTTGGGTTCTGAGATTCAGACAGCCTTGTTGGGCTCAGTGGAGAAACATCCAAAGTGCTTGAAATGGAAATCTAGTACCTTCATGGTATCAACTGGAATACTTAAATACTACTGGGTAGAGGTCGACCAATATGAGTTTTTCTAAAGCCGATGCCGATATGTAGTAGTCAGGGTCAGCCGATGCCCCATATATGCTGCCGATACTGCTAACAGTAGCTTGTTTAGCCCAAAAAACTACACGCTGTCTGACCTCTCTCTCTCACACCCACCAAAATAAATATTGTATAAGTGACGCACTCTAAGACGTCATTTGAAATCTGCTAGAAAGAACTTCATGAATGCATGATTTAACCCTTTAGTACACACACCTGCCCCAGTATGATCATTCTAGTCCCTGTAGTGTGTTGAAACTTGTTTATATGTTTCGTTTTTTTTGATAACTTGTATAAAAACCTGTGGAAATCCCCCAGTTTATCTCCAGTTACAAAAACATGTCGTCAATATAAATGAAGCATATAAATGGGTGGGTGTGTGCGATGTATGTAAATACCCCCTTTCTGTATCTGAGAGAGAGGCTGAATGCCAAAGTGAGTCTCAGTCTGGTGACTTTAAAAAGTTATGACAGTTATTTCTTGTTTTTTTACAACATCTCACTTAGAACAAGCCGCGATCCATCTAGTATATAGTATATTCAGTATATCAGCCCTGAATATGAGCCGTGTTTTGGAACGACAACAGCATTTGGGGCAGTTGGGTGGCCTAGTGGTTAAGGCATCCGCCCTGCGACCAGAAAGTCCGGGTTCGATCCCCACGACCGCTAGGCACCGCTGAGGTACCCTGAGCAAGGTACTGTCCCCACGCACTGCTCCCCGGGCGCCGTGTTCCTGGCTGCCC
>JBBPDC010000038.1:692592-718330 GCA_037974485.1 Hemigrammopetersius urotaenia
TATATATATATATGTGTGTCTATGTATGTGTGTGTGTGTGTATATTTATATATGTATGTATGCGTGTGTATATATTAGAGGGGGGCATAGATTAATTTTTTTAACGCTGTTAATCTCATTGGAAGGGGGGGCAGTTAACGGCGATATTTTTTATCGCGCGGTAAGAATCTTGCGCCGTTAACGGTCCAGCACTAATATATATGTGTATATATATATATGTGTGTGTATGTGGGTTTTTTTTTTTTTTTTTTTTTTTTTTTTTTTTTTTTTAAAGAAAGGTCACTTTGAAGTAAGGCCTTTTTTGGGCTATTAACTGACTCTCATTACTGATTAATCATTAACTTACAGGCCTAAATTCAAGGTCATGGCAAAAAAGAAACAAACAAATGACCGTTTCATGCTTAAAATGTATTACTGGGTTGATCTATAGACAAAAGCGGCAGAAAATGTCATCTATTAAAAATTAAGGCATAAAACAAGACCAAATTTTGAGGGTCCTATCAAACAACTTCTTACTACTTAATTTATTACTAATTAACAGCCGAAGCGCTGCTTAATTGCATAAATATTGTGATTGTGAATGAGATTTGCTCTATCATAGCTGGTTGAAGTCATCTGATTATGGGGAATCCTTAGGATACCCTGCGGCATAAAGATCTCTCTGAGGGCACTGGAGCTCCGCCAGAGTTTGGATTGCACATCCTCCTCTGATTAGGAGTCTAAGACTGTCCTTATACTTACGCTGTTGCTTCAATGCAGTGGCTTGGTTTAATCTGAATGAAGATTCTCCATGTAAGAGGGCTCAAAACCCTTTAATCTAGCTCTGTCATTATCTGTAATCGCAATAATGTTTTAATGAATTTGATTATAAAAAGGCCAGTAAAACAAGTTTGTTTTCTATACCAGAATCTATGGTCGTATATAGTCCACAACTGCACATAAATGTGCACACAACTGCACATCAGTTTTTTTTTTACTGTATGAGGGACCAGTAACACAATTTAAATACATGTTGTCATTCAAATTGCCTCATTTCTACTGCATAGAAGACTTATTTTAAACGGGTAATCTTTTAATGAGTAATTCTTTAAAATGGGTATTATTTTAAACGTGCATTCCAATAATTAACTTTAATTGAATAGACAACCCTGTTTCAGTCCAGTTTAAGCAAGAAAAGCCATTCAGAAAAGCCATTTGGCCACTGTTAGCTAACCTAGCCTGTGCAGTTAACTTTTTTTTAATGGATTTGCCTGTTTTGTCTTTGCTTATGTGTTCTCTCTGTGATATTTGGTGCTGCTGTTGATGGAAAGTTACGTAGTGAGCTGCTGTCCTTTTATTCCTCTATTAACATCCAAGGCCTTGCCTTATGCCCTTAACCCTTCAGTGTGTAGAATCACATGGGTGTGCTATTTTCCATTAAAGCTTACTGTCACACGGGTACATTTTGAAATGTTCAGACACGAACAGTTGATCAGTGACAGTCGATCAGTCACTAAATCATACGAAAATCCGACTGCATCCAAACAGTTAACGCACCAACTTACACAGAGCAAGCATCGTGCAGGACACTCAAAAGCACAACACACAAAGTAAAGAAACACAGACTTGCTATTTGAAAAGTAATAGTGTTTAGCAAATCTTCACCTTTTGGGCAGCTGCTGAGCATAATTGATGGGATAACACTGGCCAATCACACTTCCAAGCTGGTATCATGCCTTTATAAACCGTCTTTATAGAGTATTTATCGATCCCACCCACATTAATTCATAACTAATATGACATGGTAACCAAAGCAACCACAGGTTTTGCTGTTGTACGACAAACATAATCGTCCTGCAGAACAAGTTAAAATCAAACATAACATCAGTATCGAGGACAACATCAAGTCATTGACATTTTTAGCTGCTTTCCAGTCAGATGCCACAACCAGATCAAATACAAGAACAATTCAAAATACAAAGTAACAAACTGAGGAATTTTAGTGTGGAACGAAGACGTACGAGTAAAAACTCAACAGTCGATATAAAACTCCTGAAGGGTTAAGGAAGTAGTTTATAGCTATTTTCCTGAATAGTGCCTTTTAGGAGATGAGTTGCTCATCACATTTTTATTTTTGCATTAAGCTCTGCAAAGTTGAATTGTGGACTGCTGAACTTTACATTTAGTGACAGAACTGAGCTCGAGTCAGAGGGAGTCAGGTTATCCAGCATCTCATCGTTGTCACTTTGGGTTTCTCCAGGGTCTGAAGAGGTAATTCGTAATTACCCTGTCCCAAGTGTGGACAGTTTAGAACTGCTGCTGTTTGTAATGTGCAGCTGTATTTGAACTTGTGCAGAACATCTGTACAGACCCACGGGAACCCTCACTGTCCCTTTCCTCTCACATTTGTTTTTCTCGCGGTTTCCAGGCACAGGTGCTAAAGTTCCCAGGCTCTGATCTGGCACAGAGGCCTCGGGCCACACCGACGTGGTGTAGCATGATGGAGGATTGGCACAAGGCTGCATGCCATCTGAAGGAGTGAAGCCAGTGCTCTGGCACCTCCTTGTTTTCTTGACCTTGAGGCAACAGTTCATTTCTAAATACGAGACTTTTTAACTTTCTGTGTCTGGATTTTAAAGAGAAGGATGAGCTCAGAGCTCAAAGTCTCGCATTGTTTCCAAGTTTGGACAAATACTCAAGTTGATCTTCTTAAGGTGACTAACATGTAAAAAATGATTCCACCCAAGAGGTAACCAGGAATACAGGGATGGGCTATAGTGAAAATGAAAAAATACAGGAGGCGCGTGTTAGAGGGAGCCACTTTACTGGAGTTAATTCAATTGTCTTTAAATTAAGCTCCTGTACTTTGTATGCTTACATCACTTCATACTTTTATCTTGGTTCCAAGTTCATGAATTTTTGTATTTCCTTGTAATTGTGAATAGTTGTAAATAGTACTTTTTTTTTTTCCAACATATCTTATTATAATATGCTATGGATAAGCTGTGGAATTTCTGATTTTGGGGGTTTTTTTGGTCATTTTTTTGGTGTCCAAATAGGTGGTAAAATTATCAAATAAATTCTGTTGTGCTATAATAAGGATATGAGTTTAAATCTTATGTTAAATGTTAAATAAGAACAAGTAATGCAGAATAGGGGAAAATACCCTCAGTGGTCTAAAGGTCATACAATTGCACTTAAGCTTTTAATTTTATTTCTGAACTGTTTTCTTTGCTTCTTTCTGTGTTTAGCACCTTGACTTGCATATTTAATTTGCCTTGCCCCACACAGTGTTCCTAAACTAGTGGTCTGGCACATGCCTCCAGCACGGAAAAGTGCATTTATAATGGTGTTCTTGGGTGGGGGGGGCTGCATTTATAGAAACAAATCAAATTGAAATTGTTTTTGTAATATCAGTCAGAAAAATCCCAAATACAAATTACTTTTCTGGAACAACCATAATTGCAAACATCTATTTTTGTCCTTTCCCCCCACCCTTAGGAAAAGCTGTTCTCTTGTTCCAAACAGTTTTAATGGAGGAGTGGGTTTTCAAGGCAAGTGTGAAAAATCAATAGACTGTTAAGAACTGGAAGTGCTCTCTCTCTCAGATGGTGAGGAGGTGGAGAGCAGGATGGCACACTTAACATGCGGAATGCAGCGTTTTACTACACAAGTGTGAACCACAAAAATACACACTCCCTGTGACTCGGTGGATCGCAGTGCTGGTCCAGCAGACAACAGATAGACTCTCATTGCCAGTAAACCCATTCTGTTTTCCCAGTGCGGTCAGGGAAAAGGTCAGAGGATGGATTGTTCGGTTAAGCTAATAGAACTGTTTAAAGGAAAAAGATGAAGTGTTGGGGCTTGAGACAAATACAAACTATCCATGTACGTTCAGTGCAACGTTTTGTCTTTATGGGCATCAAATCTTTCTCGCATTTAATGGCAAAATGCATCACAGTATTGGACTTACATCATGATATTGAGCGTTGATAAATTGGAATCAGCCTATAAAGAAAAAATAGGTTGTGTGTGAGAGAAAGACGCGTAGAAGGAGTGTAGGTGTATGATGGCGTGTGTGAAGGTGTGTAGGTGTACGATGGTGTGTGTAGCTGGAGGATGGTGCGTTTGTGAGGAGGTGTGCAAGTGGACGATGGTGCGTGTGTGTGTGTGTGAAGGTGCGTAGATGGATGATGATGTGCGTGTGTGTGTGAGTGTGATGTACGACGGTGTGTGGGGTTGAAGGTGTGTAGATGTATGCTGTGGACGTCTGTTGAACCTCTCGTAGTCTTATAATGCAACTTTGTAGTGCTGTAGTTTTAGTACAGAGCATTTCCAGAGTGTTTTCTGGAGAGTTTTATTTTAACTTTATACTATATTTTACATTGTTCCTGTGTTTCTGTGCTGTTGTTGCATAAGCCCTGCATCAATAAACTTTTCGGATTTCATGCTTGTTTTTGAGCTCTTTCTGACTCTGATTCTGCGTCACTCTGTGAACCTCATTTATGAAATGCTGCTCCAAGTTCAGCATAGGCTGTTCATGTTTTCTCACAGTAAGGCACACATTTTGTAACCTGATAGGCTTAATCGGTTAAAAAGTTCTTATCGGTTAATCAAACAACAGTTAACCGTTAACATCATCGCTGACCGCCGCACGCTCTCTCAGGGACATGGTGTTTTTTCCCGTGAGAATAATGCCCATTAAAGATAAACCGTATCCTCTCGGTTTATAGAGATCATGGAGTGCAGCGCATTAGCCGCGTTTGCTTGCTTGTGCCGCGGTGATGTCAGGGAAATAAACCCAGCACACACATGCACTCACACACGCACACACACTTATAAACACACCCCTTGAAATGTAATAAAGGGGAACACTCCTCAGTTCCTGCATCCTGTAGTGATGGCCTAATCCTGTTCCCCTGCTGGCTAACACCTTGCACAGCCTTCTTAGTAAGATTTATAGCCCCTGCCCAAGCTGTAATTATCAGCGTGAAGTTCTTTGGCTCTTTATTAAAACTCCTGTCTCAAGCCAGAGAGCCTGAGGGATACTTTTAGAGTCGAGTCAGGCTCCCTTTGATGTGTTTCAGGAAAGTAAGGGCTCATTTTCAGCTTCGTACTTACATCTGTGAACCTGGTACTTACATCTGGGAGCTTATTCCATGTCCTCGGGCTTCGATACTATCTGCACACGAGAGGAAGTCGGCACCCCACGCTGTGATTGATTCGTTCTCTGATTTGATCTGATCTCACTCCTAGCACATTTCCACTCAACTGAGTGGGTTTTTGAAAGGCCATGATCCTTCACAAGGAACTAAATATTTGTGCAGATATTTTTAATGTAGGCAGCAGTTATCATGTAGCCCATGCTGCAATAGCCAGTGCTGCTGGACAGGACAAGTTGAGAACAGAAAAAGACATTAAGTGGTCTGTTACTCTTGGTTAATATAAGTAATTAACAAATCTAGCTATTGATCATTTCATTTTATATATATATACAATTTATTTTGCTTCATATGCATGCAGTGGAGAGCCTGCTGGTGTGGGTTTAATCTTGTTGAGCATTTACAGCACTAATAGGTTTTTCCTTTGTGGGGACTGAATGTGGCTTTTCAGTGGCCTACACATTCCCTGTTTATCTTCCGAGTAGAAAAACATACTTTTATTTCACGCACATTGCCATTTTATGTGATTCTAATGTTGGTAAAATAATGGCAAATCTGGGGTGTCCTTTGCCTTTCAGTTTGCGTGAAGGGGTTTTAAAATGTTGTTTCAGGTCTAAAGCTTTTCCCAAATCTGAGGTTGAAGAATTAAACAATTCCAAAGTCTGGTTCCATTCGCCACCACTGTAAACAGTTATGACTCTAGAATGGAGTATTTCCCATTAGACCCCACTACATGACTTTGTTTACATCACAACTGTGAAAATAAGCAGGAATTTCTTCTTTGAAAGTATTCATATTTCCTTGTGTGTGGCCCTGTTCTCGTTTCTTTCAGCAGACAGGATCATGTGAGGAACAGTATTGTTACTATCAGTGGCATTATTGTACCCCATTATAACCTCCTCTGCTCATGATATTCTCGGAGATATCCGATTGCGCGCTGAGGAATTTGCTGTGTGTGATGGGGAGGCAGGGTTGAAGGGGTGTAGATGACGCCCCCATACACACCCCTCTCCCCTCCTGCTTCCCCTTTCAGGCCCCCTCACCTCGCCTGTGTGACAAACAGCATGGCCTAGTTTCTGCACACAGGCCGACCTGTGGCTGTAGTGTGGAGCCTCCACAAAGGCCCCGCAACTCCACTCACTTTTAGGCCTTTTCAAAAAACCTTTTGTGCCCAGAGCTGTTCTGCTGGCTTCTCTGCTGTGTTAAAACACACATGTGCTCTGGCACACGCTCACACAAACACACACACACACGCGTGCGCTTTGTGCACCCCAATATTTACCTGGCTAACATAATTAGCACCTATAATATTTATCTTGTCATGTGAGATAATTATGGTGTGAGATTTTTTGCTTTTGTACATTTGCAGGACAAATGTCCTCACTATGTACAAAACAAGAAGATTGAGCTAGCAGACGCTCCTGATGCTCCTCTTTACAAAAGCTTCAGTACACACTCACGCAGTATGGGGCAAAAGTCTTGAGCCACCCCTCATTTCTTCAGCCATCTTTCAAGGAGAGCAAAGAATATTTAACTCCTGAACCAGTGAAGAAACAGATGATTCCAGATGATCAGGCAGTGATCAGTATACTGGTGGTGCTGAATGCTGAGTGGTTGGAACACCTTTATCTAGGCTACTTTTTGTCACAGTAAAACATTTGTTCGCATTTCTTTAATTTAATGTGCTCAAGGATAAGACAGTATGACAGGCAGAAAATAGTATTTTTGCACCAACAATGTGATTCTCGCACGCACATGCATTTAAAAGAGAGGCTCCATTTTCTAACACTGTATAAACAGTCCTGTGTGTGTGTATATATGTCCTCCAAGTCTCAGTTGTAAAATGAATGAAGTAGGTGCTGCCTAAGCTTACAGTGTATCTAAAACATTCTCTGTTGGAGCCTGGAGGCCTGAGGGATTTTTAAGAGAACAGGAGACACTCTTAAGATTGTGTAATACTGTATGTGTATAGAAGCGTGGAGGGGGGTTTGAAAACAAGCGCTCCAGCCTTTCTCTTCACTCCCCTTTATCCATAAATCCCATGTCAGCAGCTAGTGTAGTGTAGCGGCCATTTTATGAATGAGGGAGGTGGGAGTGGGGGGTGGGGGGAGTTGTACGGAGAGTAGAATTATGGCTCATCGGAGTGCGTAAGACCTCGCTGCTCCGCTGTGTCTTTGCCGAGGGGCGGCCGGCTGTTCTCATTGGCTGCCTGTTCGGTCGTGACGCAAGGCTTTTTGTACATATGCACAGTCGTGGCTTCTTACAGCTTCACACCCCGCACACAGTCCTGGCGCCAGTTAAGGACAGACATGACGCTGCGCTGCGCTCTTTCATCCCTGTGTGTTTATGAGCGGATTATCTCCAGTCTCTGTTTGTCTCATTCCTGCCAGTTTTCTTGACTCTGACATTTGTGTATTGCTCTGCCATTCACTGGAATTCTACCTTAAAAAGGGTGGGAGGGGAGTTGTCTGTATGTGGGGGGGGGGCACTCCTCTGGGACTGTGATTGGTAACCCTGTGAAACACTGTGATTGGTCAAAAGCTCATTTACATATTGCAGCCTTTAACAATTAACAGATGATACACTGATTAGCTATAATATGGAAGAATAATATGTCATAATTTCCCATTAACATTGTCTTTAAAAAAAAAAAAAGGTGATCTTACAGAAAACCCACATTGAGTTTTTCACAACAATCATTTTAAAGTGACATGAAAATATGATGAACATTTTTAATGTTTTCAGAAATGTGCACATAATGCAAGGTTTCAATATTAGTGTTGTTTTTGGGGTTTTTATTTATGTTTTTATTTTACCTAGAACGACATAAGAGCCTTCATGATGCGCTTCATAGTGTTATAGAACTTTTGCAGCATTTTGCAAATCTGTGCTTAAGTATCTTTCTTAAAGAGTATCTTTCTTAAATCTTTCATTTTTACTTCCTGGACACATTATATACCGGTATGTGGTGTTTTATTCACCATTTTCTAACCTGTTTTTATCCCTTAAATGTAAATTTCCCATTTCCGAAGTGGGAATGAATCGGAGGGCTTTTCTAACTGCAGCATGTCTGCATTGCCCTGTAGTTTATAAGCCTTAGCATAATAGGAAATGCTAGTCTTACTCAGGCCACAAGCCTATTGGTCACATTGCCACTTCAGTCTTAGCACCTGTTTCTGTGATGACAGCATGTGCTTCCACATCACTGGCGTTTCAGCTGGAGTCCTGAGCGGGTGCCACATCCCAAAGTCCTTTCCATTGACATGTTCTTACGCAGACCGGCAGCATGCAAGGCTTCTGTTTTAGACCAGCATGCTGCTGTTAGGTCATTGTTTACTACCGGCTTATTTTAGCTCTCTGTAAATGAATGGCACTTGAACTTGCACTCAATTTAGGTGGTTCACTGGAAAGGGCAAGAGATGGAATTGGGTAGTGCACAATTTTAGACTCTAATGAGGTCAGCAAGGCTAATTAGGACCATCGTTTGGGTTTTTGTCTGCTGAAAATGAAGAAAATGTTTGGAATATGCTTTTGAATTGGCTCACCATATGATGGCGGGTGCATTAAAATGATATTGGTTCTGGCAGGCGCTTCCCTAGTTGGTTGATGAGACGACGGAACACAACGTTCTGCATTAAGCATCTGTCTTTCTTGTGCCTGTCCCATTATATCAACAGCAGCGATGCCTTAGAGGACCAAATGTTCCCACTTATTTCATTTGGCAGCCACCATGTATTAAACTTTAGCTGTAGGTGAGAGTTTGGAACAGGTAAGATTGGGAGCTTCAACCATGGGAGAAGTACTTGAGTATTAGAAAATGAAATACATTAATGTTGGCTGCACGATCTATTGTGTTTATCATTATTGCACAGAAATCCACATGCAAATGAGCCTCTGACCAATCACAGCTCCAGGTGAGTTACTGGATGTTTTGATGAATTTAGATTTTTCATGTAATCCAAAAAAGTGCAATTATATTGGCCAGTATTTAACCATTAACCATTTCCCTCGATCTCTACAGTCGTTGCTTCTGTAAATCCATCATCAACTCCTTATTTAATCTAATGAAGTATCAACTGAGCAAAATCAGTTATTTGAGGTATCTGAGAACTGTAATGTACTGGATGCCCACAAGAAGTAGTCTGGGAAAGATGAAGCAACCAAATATACATAGAATCACTGTTTGTTGTATTGTGTATGCATTTATTGTGTATATTTGCTTTTATAAACGTACACCTCAGCTAAACAGGATTTAAATATAGTTTTTGCATGGTCCTGTAATCCATAATTTATTCTTGTGAACATTTTTTGACCTATGTTTACCCTTAGAAATACTACTAAAATCTATTTTTAATGAGAGTAACTGGTTGTATCCCACCTTTTAGTATATTGCAATATATTGTAATTGCAATATGTAGCAGTATAATCACAATAATCTTTTATTTTCCATATTGTACAAAACCACTTAAGGTGTGTACTGTAGTATCATAAGAGGTGATTTGCACCTGTTGGCTTGGTTGAATTAGTGGTTTGCAGGTGGGGCTGGGCGATTTGGCCTAAAATCAAAATCTCGATTAATTGAACATTTGAACGATTAATGAACGATTATTTTATTTATTTATTTTTTTTGCCCTCCTAGTTCTGACAAGTTGCTCAGTTGTCTCAGTGTTTAAGCTCTCCATGCTCGACATGTCGGCGAAATAACGTAACATAACGGAGCGGGATCACGTGACTCCACACGCGCTAGTGTTTTTAAAGGGAAAGTAATCGAAATAATCGATCCGGGAAAAATTGGATGGATTATAGGTTCTGAATGTCCATTTCGATTACTTTTCGATTAATCTCCCAGCCCTATTTGCAGGTACTTGTGTTTTAGATATTCGTGCACCAGAATGAACATTCCTGAGTTGAACTGAAGTGCTGAGGGCTGTGCAGACCTGGCTTTGGTATAACCAGGCTGCCGAATGGAAAAAGTGCTTGCACAGGTGAGTTCCCACAGTCCAGGGAAATATAGTCAGCAGAAAGTTCAGGTTGGTGTGAGTAATATGGGTGAGTGGAACGGTCAAAAACAGGGAGTGGAAAATAGGTTTAGATTTCTCCTGCCGAGTTCAGCTACCGTGCTGCACCGCTCACCTCGCTCCAGCACAGTGTCCAGCATTGATAAAGAGCGTTTTCTTTCCCTCTTATTTGCCTCTGAAAGGTTATTCATTTAGGAGGGGAACACCTAACTACTTTCTCTGGCACTGTGAAGTGCTCTACTCTTACATGAGTTTTATTGTGAAATGGATCCATGACAACCTGACATCATAGAGGTGTGCTTAAATTACATTGCTATTAGGCCAAAAAGGGAAAAAGAAAACCCCGAATTAAACTAGATGCTATAGTAATGTATAGTTTAAGCCTCATGCAAAAAAACTGAAATGTATCATCTGGTTCTGACAATACAAACCAAAGCTCAATACCAACCAATTTTTTGTATTCAGCAAAAATAACAAGTACAACTCTAGAACATATATGTGAAAGCCAAGAATAATAAAAAAAAAAAAACATGAGCTGTTTCCTCATATAGTCACTTCTCATTCTCATACCACTATAAAGGATCCCAACAGGTGCAAACATGCAAGCAACTTTATTGTTCCTGCCTCAGATGTCTTGAACTTGAATAAGTCTTGAATAAGACTTTGACAACACCAAAGAAGGTTTTTTTGTGATGCCCCTTTAAGTGGGCACACCATTTAGGCTCTTCCTTGACTTTGAAGTTGTACTGGTTTGTTTCTGATTAGATAAGCTTATTTGCTTTTACGTCAGTCCAGGTCTTTTTCTGGGGCTTCTGGGATATTTGGTTCGAGATGTGCTTGTGTGGTGTCACTAGGTGAACTCCAAGCTCGGGGCTTTGCTCTAACATGGAAGTGTCAAGACGGCCACTTCAAACATGAAAGGCCTGGTGAATTCCAGCGGAGGAATGTCTGCATGCTCTGCGCTCTGAAAAGCCCTCAGACGCCACACCGGAGCAGTCGGCATGCTGAGAGGATGAATCAGTCCTGCGGGAAATCAACTCCCACATTCAGAAAGGCTGACTCACTTGTTAAGCTTTAAAGTGTCCAAAATGCTGTTTCCGAAAGGTTGGTTAATTCTGCTTGACTAGGCAAGTCAACCCTCTTTGTGTGGGTTTGATGGTTGGATAACTTGCTACCCTGAAGCTCCTTCACTTTTCTTTTGCTTTTCTCTACACTTTGTTTCTGCCAATGTTCTCAAGTCTTGGTGGAAAACATGGTATCTAAACGACAACTCTTCCACCATGCCTTCTGCCCTGCCTCCTTGATGCAGCAACAGCCAAAACAGTTCTTCTCTTTTAGCTTCACCATTACACACTCATCAATGTGTACAAAGAAAGTGCCATGTTCTGCTTGAGCAAGTCCTCTCCAGTGTCCCACTATCTGGGCAAGCACACTGGCTGCCTGTTCTTCTCTGAATTGACTGGGCTTTTGTCTGCTGGCTCCTGCCTCATGTTGCAGCGTAGGGGAACTGGTGCCAAATCGCCGCTATTGGAACTGCCGTCTTGGCCTTAAAGAAACCAGTCGCGGAGTTTGCCTGAGTTTTGTCTTATCTGCTAGACGCCTTCACCTAGTGCTGGGCAATGTGGATAAAATCCTAGTTTTTTGAAACATTCCATGGTATCTGATAATTATTTTCATTAATTAATAGAACCCTGAGGGTTTTTTTTGTTTATTCATTTTTGATATTTAAAGCATTAATGTGTGATTGAGAACTTTCTCATATCATAAAAACCCTTTAAAATTATTAGTTTCTTCATTGTTTCAAAACAATCAAAAGCCCTGCTTACGGACAGTCCCACCCTCACACATATCCTACCCTCAAACACCACCCTCACACTAAACGTGATTACATGTTTTCATGCAGGTTTTTTCCCCCCTACTTTTTTAGGATCAGAAATAAATATATGTAGTTATTTAGACTATTAAATAATGCTCTTTCTTGATTTTTAAATATGAGATCTCCGGTTCTACTTTACAGATCATGAAGCAAAGCTTCTTGTGACGAATGAAGCCTCCACTGTCGACCCAAACACATGGAAGCCCCAAATGAGGCTGTACTTTTGTTTATGACAGTGCTTTAGCAGCGATGTGCTTTTGGCATCAGTTGCTCTCTGATTGAACCCATGGTTTCTAAGCACTGAAATCCTGTATGCTGTACATATCAGTATAACATGACCAGCATCTTAACTCGTCTCTTCGCTTGTCCACCCAAATATTGTGCATTTATTACCCTGAATGCTCCAATACAGTGGTTCCCAACCTTGCAACTCTCAGCCCATACAACTGACTGCAGAAGCTTTCGCGGCCTGTAAGAAAAATTAAATTGGCGATGTTTGTTTGATAGCTAGCAAGTGCTATATGTCAGAGTAACTTGGGAAATGGAGGCCTGGCTCAGTTTGGTCGTGGTGTCATTCATTTATATATTCAAAGCTTCAAAGCTGGACAAGACCTCGCCTGTATTTGTTTTGTTTTGTTTGCTTTTCTGTTTTCTCAGGCTGAGACATGCCAGCAGTGTCTTTTAAAAGTCCCTGTTTTTAGCGATGTGTCAATTTTGGGTGATTTTCTTTATGATTCAAAATAGGGGCATTTTTGTATTCTCTTTAAATGTAAACCCCACTAGATTGCACTTTTTCAGAACAGTCATTACATTTCTTTGATTGTTACTGCTTAAACCATTTCCTCTGGGATCAATAAAACACTTTACAAAAGTAGCTTTACATTCAAAAAGCCTTTATCTGCATTTGAAACAGCATTGAGTAGAATCTGACAATTATTCTAATGTAGCCCTATTGTTGTTGTTATTAAAACATGGCACCAATATTAGTGTATGTATAACTAGATGTTGACATAGGTGAACTATCAGCCCGCTCTACACCTACTCATTCAATATTTCACTCACACATAATCTTCCTGGCGGAGCTAATCCTGATGGCTGAACTGCCTGACTCAGGGAGTGCACATCCTGTGCCTGCAGGATCAGGACACCTGTCTGGTACAGGGATCAATCCTTATGATTCAGACGTGGTTAAGCTGCATGCTGTTTACTGCCGCTACACGCCTACTCCAACCTCCACCTGGCCGCAACGTGCAGCCCTTCACTAACATCCCCCACAACCAGCAGCCCAGTGAAGCGGGTCAGCCCAGTGTGGAGTTGTGATCGAGTGGAAATTGAGACTCCTTAGGCAAGTCTGTGGTGATTCAGCCGGTGGCTCCTCCTCTCACAGAAAGACCAGATCTACTGAGCTTAGCCTGCTGGACGAGGTTACCTGTGGGTTATTAGGTTATGAATCAGTGTCCTGGTACTATTTACATCCCCTGTATTAGAGCTGGCTTTCCGTCTTTATTCCAGGAGTTCCCAGCTCCTGTCCATGTGTGTGTGAGATTTTCTTATATTTAAAACCTTAAACAATGTGTAATAACTAGGTTATTTATTATTATTAAAAGAATACATTGTTACAAAACTATGAAAAGATTTATTTAGCATTCAAACATTGCACAATATAAAATACAATTTGAAATATTTTACTTGGTCCCACTCATGAATAGCCTTTTGAACAAGTGCTTTAAAAACATTCTCTGTAGCCCTAAAACAAAATAGTGAATTAAAACAAAGACTGGCATATCCCGTATATTAACTTTAATCACTGGAAAACTTTCTTGCCTTTTCAAAAACACAAGACGGAGTTGGTTATGTTCGAAGGGTCTTGCCTCTTCTGTGATTCATACTCTGCATGGCGATCGGGATGTTTAGATTTTGTATGATAATTTAATCCTGACATTGAGAAAGTCTTTGTGGCTTTGTGTCTTTCTTACATATATCGAAATGCACCTGCACATGTTGACTCTAATCCACTGTGGCACCGTTTCGGTCGCGGTACTAAAAATAAGTTGTCCGAAAGCAAAAAGAAATTTTTTGCCAATTTCGAAAATTAGTTGCGTTCCTTTTTTGATATTTATCCAATTTTAGCTACTTTGACACAATTGACCCGCAAATAAACTAGTCAGGAAATCATTTCAAATGTTCTCTCATTTCTTACCTGTAAAAATACACACACATGCATACTAAAGGTTTTGTAAATCTTCAGTTTATACCAGAGACTCTGACTCAAGTCGCACTTAAGTTGCACAAACAAAGACTTGTGACTTGACTTTAGACTTTCCCTCAAAGACTTGACTCGGACCTGGATGTTGTGACTTGTGAGTCATAAACAATGTTCATTTCGTGGAATTATTTATTTATATCTAGCACTGTTTCTAGAAATCTCGCCCTGGTGTCCCATTACTTTTGTCCGAGGTGAACAGTTTTCATCTAATAATGGTTTTCGAGGGGTCGTTGGAAAGGTGTCACAGAGCATGCAGTCCAGCCCCCTGCTAAGTAACAGCCAATTGTAATCGCCGGGTGTGGACAGTTAGCATATCAACATTTACATCCCACAATTAGTCGCCATTTGTAAACATTGCCACTCAAAGACTTAAGACTTGACTTGGTAATAATGACTTGTGAACATCTCTGGTTGACACACACTAGTATTATAACAAGATGTTAAAATGTAAAAAAAAAAAAAACTATGTACAATTAAGTCTGTCCCAGAGTTTTAACAGTAACTGTCTGCTGCCTCCGAACAATCAAAAGCCCCGCCCTCACACACCCCTCCCTCATACCCCTCCCTCATACCCCCACATTCTCACACACACACGTGTGATTGGGCTTCACTCCACATTATTTTAGATTTTTTTTCTCATCAGAAATAAATGGTTTTTAAAAAGTTTGAGATCTGATTCTACATGACGTACGAACCTGAAACCAAGCTTTCTGTGACGCCTGATACCTCCACAGGTGACCCAAACACACGGAAGCTCCAAATAAGGTGGTCCTGTTGTATACAATGGTGTTTTAGCGGTAGGTGCTGTGGGTTAAAATAATCCTTTTTTAAAGATGTTTTAATAGCTTGCTTTTGCATATAAATAGCCTCCATTGCTGCTTAAGTATCAACTCATTCTCCAAATACATGTAACTGGGTGAGTACCAGCATAACCTGTGTTGGTAAAGTCTCCACCAGGCTCAGCTGTCCATGTCCACACCCCCCTGCCCTGCTCTCTCACCTTTCACTGACGACTCAACTGGATGAAATTTCATGTTTTTGTGTGGTGCCCCCTGAATGGACCCCATGCATCAGCTGATTCTCAGCACCCTTAGAAAGGGTAATATGAGAGATGCATGTAGTCGAGTAGCCAGTTTCTAAACAACTCCAGAGCAGATGGTTCTGATGGTCCATTCACACTGTTGCTTATTGAACCACTGCTTCGATCAACATAGTTGATTCTACATAGTTGTATCAAATTTGAACTTTTTGCCACTGGATCGTTTACTTTCAGATGTTAAGTGTTTGTTTAATTAGCTTGAGTTTGAGTGTATAATGAAGTTCCTTTTGAATATTCTGTTGTTTTTAATTTGAAGAGAACAAAATATAAATAAAACACATCTGGGGACGTGAGTTTGAAATAGAAAACGATGACAGCATTTCTGAGAAGGCCTGCTTTGCCTTTTACTGTTGTAAACAATTTGAAATTCTGTCTCTGCTCCATTGCTTTGAAACTTGGTTAGCTCTGTTAGGTCTGGTTCAGATATTACGTTAATGCATTTGTCTCATTGGAACGGGCCAGTTAGCGTCATTTAAACAGTTTGCTGGAAATAGGATGATGTTTGGAAATTCAAATATATTTAGAAAATGGAGGCGTAAAGACGCCTGGTTCATCAATGATGATGTGTCCAAGCTACACTGTACAGGTGTTTCTACTAACAGGGCGGCACCAGAGTTCTGGATTATCTGCTGGAGGCTTATTTTTTAGTGGATTTCCTTCTCAGTGTTGGCCATGGCCTGGATCTTACCCTGTTGAACAATGCTGTCAAGCTGGAAGGTTAAAGTTTAGGACATGCTTCCTTCCACCACCACACTAGATCTGCACAATATGGATAAAATATTAGTAAAGTCTTTAAATATTGTTTAAAATTGTATGTTCAGCCCCCCTCCATCCATATAGTACAAATATCGGGAAGTAAGCTACTAAACAGCTCGTTTTCAATCAATAGTCACAGAATCAACACACTCAAACGTATCTCCTTATTCTGACTATGGGAGTTTATAATCTATAAGGCTATATGTAGGAAACTCCTAGAACTTTGTCTACGCAGAAGATGTTTTTGGGTTGTGTCTCTATAGTAATGCATATTAATTGCATATAATAAGCTGTTAATTAAACACATGAATTCATAGGTTCTTGGGGGAATATTTTTTCTCACTGATTTTCACAATTCTTTAATGTGAAGGAAAAGCAACAGCATAATGTATTTAGTGTGGAAGAGCACCTTCTGGAGAACTTTATTTTGATATCAAATTTTATTTTATATTCTTGTGTCTCTGCAGTCGCAGCATAAGGAGCTTCATCCAGGGTCAGTAGTTTTGATTCTGATTTAGAATTTAATTCCACTCCCATTGGTTTGAGATGGGGAAAATTGGTAAAGTCAATATGGTATAGTATAGTAGATAGAATAGACAATCTAAATTTTCTTTTAGTCAAAACTATTTCACAATTCAAACAAGGTTTTCTTATTAATATATTATTGTTACCTTATAGACTCAAGAATACTGTACATCCATTCCACACACGGAGACACTCTGGTTTGAATTTACCAAACAAGTTAGAACTTCGATGTACACGCGCACAAATTTAAACAAAATAAATAAAATATCACGTCACAAAACCCATAAAACCCACATTTGTAAATCTGGTATAAGTCTTACCCGTATATTATCATTATTTCTAAACAAATATAGTCTGCCCAACCAAATCAGAACAATTTAGGTTCAGCTTTTTTGCATGGATGTGGGAAAGGCTAATTATCAAAATGCTGTGTGTGTGAGGGAGAAATGACACACAAAAAGTCTGTCACTATACAGTATTGGCAATGCGTCGCAATACTTTTGGCCACTCTATATTTACGTTGAGTCTCCTTTTTTGTCACGTAATGATTTTCTTTGAGAAAGCAGCACTAAATGAGAGTCCGTGTAAAATGTGGTGGCTCTAGGTTGTTTCCCTGTGGAGTTACGGAGATGTCTTGTAAACAATGGGTCCTCCAGGTAGCCGGAGGGAGGGACTGCCCGCTGCAATGCCTGTTGAAAATTGTTGTCTGCCGGCGATTTCCGTGAACCAGAAGATGCAAAATTGGTATTTGAGTATCGATACCAGTGCTAATTGATATCGAACTCTATACTAAATTTTAGTATTCATTTGCATAAGAATTTTTGACAGCCCCTATATATAAATATTGTTAAGCTATGATATGTATGTAGGTACTAGCTCTCGTGGGCTTGAGTTCTGCTGAGCATGGAGGCAGGAGACAGAAAAACAGAGGTGACAGCTGTGCCAGCCAAAGCCGGCCTGTTGTGCCAAAACTCCAGGAGCTGGGCTCCCTACACCGAGCTGTTTGAACATCATGCGTCTTCAAAAGCCTGCGGGCGCACCGAGCAAACAGACACCCACCAGACCTTCTTGGATTGGAGCGGCAGCCCGCTGCCAGGAACACGTTATGGTTTGTCCTTCGGTTTACCTTTTCCCACTGTTATGACACAAACACTGACGAAACTGCTTATGCTTGGATAAGCAAACTTTCTTTTTGATGCACATGAAAATATTGTTGATCCAAACGTCTGATTTGAAATCACAGTTGAATACAGTTGAAACCAACTTAAACGGTGTTTAATCACTTTGCATGTTAAGGTCAGTGGGCTCTGATTTATTTACAACACCCGAATACAGACTGTCCTCTATGTGAGGCCTTCAGTGTTGCTGTACCCAAACTATGAAATTCAGTGCCCAAACACCTTAGAGATCGTTCTTCTATTTCGGCATACAAGAATCAGCTTTTCTCTTTGAGTTAAGACTCAGTCGTGCTGTTATTGGGTAAATATTGCATGTATTATTTGAATGCTTGTTTTATTGTTACTCTGTAAAGCATCCTTGGGTTTGAGAAAGGCTCTATATACATTTAACTTAATAATAATAATAATAATAATAATAATAATAATAGTATTATTGTTTTTTAGTTGTTCTTGTAGTGCTTTTAAAAAATTCTTAATTAAGCAGCTTACTTTATTTGTCCTAAATGGCATAGTTTTTTTGGGGCATGGGCATTTCAATGATTTTATCATAATGCCGGTGAAGAACAGCAGTATTATTGCATTAAAACAGTGATTAAAACCTTTATTTGCTGTTAGAATATAATCACAACATATAAATGGATTGCAGAGTCTGAGGTTGAACATCTCCTATTCTTTTTTTCTGTGATACTACAGCAGTAACCTGTCAAATTTGCCCTTTATAGTGGTCAAAGGACAGGGCTGAACATTGTGGGGCTGAACACTGCTCATTAAGGGGCCCTTGGACTCGTCAGAAACAGCCGTCACTCAGGGTGAAGTGCAGTAGGTGGGGTGGAAGTGGCCTCTAAACACTTAGCCTAGGCCTAAAGTCTGGAAGCTGTTAGGCAGTGTTTGGGCAGATTATTGGTTGTCCGGCTGTCTTTATGCTAACTGTCCTGTAATTTCGTGTGTCCTTGTTGGCCTTATTAACCCTTCAGTGGGGAGTTTATATTTTTTTTTTACTGTTTATTTTTAAACAGTTCTATCTGTTGCTGTGAATTTTTGTGCTCAACATTTTTTGTTTAACAGTCTGTTACTTTGTGTTGTGAGTTGTTCTTGAATTCAGTCTGGTAGCACCACTTGACTGCAGAGCAGATAAATATCTCATCAGTAAATCACTCACTTTATTTTGACTCCTTTGACAGGATGGTTATTGTACAACAGGTTGGTGGGGTTACAGTGCCATAGTAACAATGAATGAACATAGTAAATGATAAATCCTCTGTAACTACGTTCACAAAGGTGTGTAACAAAAATAACAGCATGGTATTACCATGTCAGTTATCCTCAATAGCATGAAGATGCGTGATGAACGGTTTGTTAAACATTGTTGCGTGTCAAACAGCTAGTGTGTTCTGTCCGGTGCTCGCTTCGTCCGTCAGTTGGTCCGTCAGGCGCTCCGATGCGGTCCGAGTTTAGTATAATTTAGTTCCTGTCAAATGTTAAAGTGTAAATCTAAAGTATGTAAATAAAGGTTAAATGTAATAAATGATTGCATAACAGCTGTAACCTTGAATAACTACTAATTGTGACATCAGCAGTTCAAATACGTTGCTATGTTGATTTTTGAATATTCCAAAATACACTTTAATGGGGAGTATTAAAAGTGTCGCGGACGCACGCGCCTGAAAAAACGGGTCGCTTCCATTATGAGCGCGGCTGCTGCGCGTCTACATTTGAAATAATGGACTTGTGCGCGCAAAACACACGATATGTGAACGCCCCCTTAGGAGTTATTTACTACATATTGCAAAAAATACAGCACAACATGGAGGTTACATTTTTGTTTTTGTTTTTTTGTTTGTTTTTTTTTTTATTATTGCTTGGTTTATTAACAAATCAACAGAATCTGTGTTACTCAAATACTAACATAATCATCACTGAGAGCCCTGAATTCCACAGAAGATACTCTTGACCCTGGCAGTGGGCTTTAGGCCTCGGGCTGTAATTTCTCAAGCCGGTTGTTGAAATAAAATGCTTAAGCAAGTGACCCGAGCCATCGGGCGTGCAGGAAATGTTTGTGCTTGTGCTGTCTCTCCGCCAGCCCCTTCGGTCAGAGGAAAGCGTGATTTATATCATGCACCCCACGTGCTCACCACTACGGTGCAAAGGTAGGAGTGAAACTACTTTACATTAACCAGGGCTGGAGAGGAGAGCGAGAGCAGCCCCACGCTTTTGGGCACAGATTTTTAATCTACTGACTCTGAGTGGCTCTAATGATGTGGGACCACCATAGAGGAGGGAAGCAGTGTAACCCATAATGCACCAATACCCTCATAACACATGGCAGAAGCAGCAGAGTTATTTCTGCTGCTCTGCCAGTCAGTGTGTGCGTGATCAATGATCGCTCTTTCTCTGGCTGTCGCAAAGATGGGAGATGATGAAGAGCCGATAAAGGAAACTTGATCCTGATGCTCCGTGTGCAGTTTCAGTCTTGAGGCAGATCCAGCAGGAAGTTCACACACTGCCTGTCTGTTTTGTTTTCGTGTGAGACGAAGGAGAAAAAAAAAATCCCCATTGGATTTTCAGTGTCGCTCCATTCATGTCTCCCTCATGATTAATAAAGTCATGCGACCTTGGAGCTTCAAAATGTTCAGACGCCGAGGTCACACCTAGATATCGTTCCAGAACTGTACTTTGCTCCAGAAGCATCTTCAGCATTGGGTATCGATGTGTCACGTCTGTTTAGAGTATCAATTTCCCGCAACAGTATTGAGTATTTTAGTTTTGTCACCTTCAGTTGGTAACTAAAACTATCTGCAGTGCATGTCAGTGTGTGGCTGCTTCAGATTGTTTCTGTAATAAAACTAAAGAAATTATTAGCTTTTTAATAAATAAGTTTACTGTCTTGTGAGTGGTGTCACTTTAAGAGAAACAGAAACAGATGAAACAGGTATATGTAGTACTGTGCTTAAAGTACTTAACATATTTTGTAATACACAACACAAATATGTGGACAAATTCTGCCTGCCAGCAATACAGTAGTACTACATCTTTAAACGTTTGTATTTGTGTTCTGTGTAGGTAGATGTGTATATATATATATATATATATCCTATCTACAACCTACTAATGCCTGGTTGTTGGTTACAGGCTATCAGTAATTGGTCTGAATCTGTGTTCTAGAGGCACCAACGATAAACAGCATTCTCTGAAAATGCGTATATTGCCCTCCATTAACTGGAGTTACGTTTACTGTGCCTCCTCTTCTTTTACATCTCCTGCGCATGCCTCCTCTCTCTCTCTCGTTGAGCGGAGTGAGAGGGAGAGGAGCTGAAAGGACGCAGTGTGCCAGCGAGTGCAACCTGTTTTCCTCAGACATGCTGGTTTGTGGCAGCCAAGATCAGCAGTGATGGAAAGACCTCGAATGAACTTGGAGAGTTTCCTGAATTAATAAGGAAGAGAGGCCGAGGTGACGATGCTGACTAAAAATAAAGGCGCCCGAAGCGTCCGTTCCATGGCTCTACTGTCTGTGCCATGATGCTGTATGCTCAGGGGTGAGAGGAGGCCTTAGCTGACTTAGTGATACTGTAAATTAGTATTGAGCAGTCTGTAATAGTGCGGAAAGATTTTAAATGGAGCATAGCGTCTAGTCTTGGAGCATAGCGTCTAGAAAATAATCAGTCATAATACTAGTCAGAAGAAATGCAATTTTATGCAATACATTTTATCCCCAAACCACTCTAATCTGTAATGTAAATTAATGTGATTTTCAATTGATGAGTAAAGGAGTTGATGTTCTCAATAAGATCTCCCAATTTGCCCCTTGCAGATAACGTCAGTATTTCCAGAGTGCTGGCCAGGTGCACGCTTCATAAAGTTTAGTTGTAGAAAGAGCCTGTAAACAACTGCTATTGGGGATTTGTTCTTTGAGGTTTCTTGCCACATATATAGTAATACTAGTACAATGTGTGAAATTTGCCCCTGAATTGACCTATAAGAGAGGCAGGTGAGGTACCGTGAGGTAGAGAGGCAGGTGAGGTAGAGAGGCAAGTGCCATACAGTGAGGTAGAGAGGCAGGTGCCATACAGTGAGGCAGGTGAGATACAGTGGGGCAGAGAGTTGAGTTTGTATTAGTGAACAAGTTGTCTGTCATATCCTGGTTTAGTGATTTGTGTTCTGAGGACAGAAGCTCCTCTGTGCCTTATTTCCCTTCCACACGAAGGTGAGGCTTATAGGAAGCCCTGCAGATGGACAGACAATAGCATTCAGATTCCTATCAGATATGGAAATGCAGAAACCTGATTTCCCTTCAGATGTTCAGTCATTTAGCTGCAAGTTGGATGGAAGCACTGTGCTTCGGCTCATTGCAGTGAATCGCTCTCATTTTCATTTCTCGCCAGTAAGGGATTTTATACACTCAGCAGTGTCCACCAGCAGGCTGGGAAGCTTCAGTGAACTTGTTGAAAATTGGTATAATCTGTCATTGTTCTGTGTGTGAATCCTGGATTCAGTCCGCTAATGATTATCGAACCTCGCCTTTTTTAAAGCATTGGAAGGCAAGCAAAACATGGGCAATAAACCAAGAAAAGAAATGCTCATAGACTGACCAGCAGTTCATGGGTCTGTCCAACAGGAGCACATCACCCCTGTGCTCCGTTCACTTCACTGTATTCCTGTTCCTGCCCGGATCACCTACAAAATCTCCTGGCTAACCTTCCAGTGTCTGCATGGCAATGTGCTATGATACTTAAAAGAACTACTCACCCCCCCACGGCCACTCACACACACTCCACTCTCCTCCCTCCCAGGACTCGCTCCCACACCTCTGGAGATAGGGCCATCGACTGTGGAAAGCCCTGCCCCCACATTTGAGGGCTCCACAGACTGTAACATGTTTTAAGTGCAGCATGTGTACAGGTTAAATAATAATAAATGAATAATAATAATAAAGCTTTGCCTTTATATTTTAAGGGTAATGTATTAAGCGGAGTTAAATTAAATTAAATTAAAATGTTTCAGATTCATCAGTCGTTTTCTAATAATTGCTGCCAAAAATCCGTGGAAACGCAGATATGCTCCACATTTTTTTTATTTTTTTGAAGCAATGTATAATTATTTAGCGCTAAATTATAATATTGGTATTTACATTTCAGGAGTTCTGTACAGTACGAATATGGTTTACCTTTACATTTCTGTTAAGGTTAATGTATTAAATTGAGTTTAAAATGAAATTAAAGTGTTTTGGGACCATATTTAGGATATAAAAATAGGTATTTTAAGACCAGAACACACCACTGTATTTCACTATCCAGGGGAGCTCTTGGAACGTAACCACCACGAGAAGCAGGGAGTTACTGTCATGTTATTTTCTCTGACTGTATGCACTTTGAGATATTTTGTAAAATGTAACGTGCAAAATAAATAAAAATTATTGTTGCATAATTGCATAATCCTTTGTTCACTTTTTTAAATTCTCCAGTTAACTTAGTTTCCAATTAGTTTCATCTTAGTTAGCAGTTAGCTGATACAATTAGTTGATAGTGTTGAAAGCTAGGATATGAGCCTATTAGTTAGTTCGCATATGTATGCTAGTACTAATACTGTGTACTTTTGTAGCTGCATACAGTGAACAAAAAAGACGGTCTGGTTATTTATATGGCAATTCGTGCATCCAGAATTGTGGGCTGCCGAGATGCAATAAATTAAAATGCTGTCGAATCTCGGTGTGAAATTTTGATATGTCTTTTGCTGATTAATATTTTATTTTTGTTTGTTTTTGCCCATTTTGATATCATTCCATTCAGACTGCTTCCTAGGTCTGCAGGAAAGAAGACGACTATTTTCAGAGTGGCCCACAAATTAAAATGACTGAAACACGACAGAGGAGCCAAAACGGAGATGAAAATAAATGCTCCACACGTTCTGTGAAGTCTTAGGAGGCTCACGCATCGCAGCTGCTGTAAAGAACTGATGAACAATTTTGACTTTCCAGCTGCTGCGACTTGCAGGACCAAGTCTGATGCAAGAGAAAGTAAATATCCATTCAGATGTTTGTGCGAGACGATTCAACTGTTGGACTTCAGCTGTAATAGATTGTAATTAAAAACTTTATAGTTGGTGTAGAAGTGCAGGTTCAGCAATCAGATTAGCATTAAAGTCCTTTATGTACTTTCTAGGATTTTCGCTGTTCTGTTTATCTTGAATACCGAAATAATTAAAATTGACCTGAATCAGCAGTGATGGCAATTTCCATGACGACAATGCATTTTATTTATTTTTTTTATATTTTACATTTCTACTCCTGTCTCGTACAATAAGCCTGATACCCCCCATTTATCATTTGTTTTTTTCCCCCCACATATTATTGTCACGATATGTATTTGTCCTTGCATTGATGATTATCTGACTTCAATGGAAAAGCCTACAGTCAGAAGGTCACCCATTGATTACTAATGTAACTGATAGACGGTCATCAAAGACAGTGAATGCCTCACTGATGGCCTGCATACAGGTTTTAAACCAGTTATTAGGTTAATTCCAACAAGTGGCATTTTTATGTGTTCATAATTGTTGCCTTTCTAACAATAAGATTTGTCAGTTTTTTTGAAAGGTTTACATAGGTATCAAGAAGACTTAAAGATATTAGCCTTCAGTGTTACCTGCAAGAAGATCTTGCACACTTTGAGAGTGGGCTGTATGGACTCTGGAGTAATCTGTTTTTTTCCCCTCAGAGGCAGACTGGTCAGTGGGTGCATGCATGCATGGTATTTCCTATCACCTAGCTGGTATTCGGTAATAACACCACGGGGCTTTCACAGTAGCCTAAAGACAGAACAGCAGCAGTGATATTGTTCCCAACTTCTCAGTGTTCATGCACACATCTGTTCGACGGCACAGTGAGCGAGCACCTAGCTTTGTGATTGTCAGATCAGTCCTACAGAACACCAGCATATATTATAACTCTATTGCAGCTGAAACATATCTGATCTAGGTCAGCGCTAGAACAATAAACAATCAAGAGCCACACCTAATTTCCTTATATTTTGCTTTGGAAACTAAATGTATAGTGATAAAATCATATTTTCTGCCTCTCAAACGGTCTTATCTTCGGCATATTGAGTACATTAAATGAAAGAAATGGGAACTAATGTTTTACTGACAGGCTACAAAGTGCCCAAAGATACAAGGAGCCTAGATACAGAAGTTCCAACCACTCAGCATTCAGCACCACCAGTATACTGATCACCGCCTGATCATCTGGAATCATCTGCTCCTGTTTCTTCACTGGTTCAGAACTTAATTTTTGATGGTCTTTGTTCTGTTTGAATGATTCATATGTAGGTCACTGTGTGGGACTGGACTGAACGCGAGAGCCTTTGAAAGTCCTTCAGGAAGCCTGGAGAACTGTTCAAGACTGCATTAAAAAAACATAAGTCTGGCTTTTGCATAGTACAGCCTTTTAGACCTTTAAATAGAAGTTAGATTCAAATCAGTCCTGTGAGGCACAGGTAACCAGTGTGGTTCTTTCAGTACGGATGTCATATGAGTGCTCTCTTGTTTTTGTGAGGATCCGCGCTGCTGCATATCGATATGTATTGTGTAAAGGATTTTGAAGGCCGATACCGAAACAAATATTTGTTGGTTTTAAAATCCGATCGGCCTGTCTGTCTGTCTGTCTGTCTGTCTGTCTGTCTGTCTGTCTGTCTGTCTGTCTGTCTGTCTGTGTGTAAAAATTGTTTTTTTTATTTCAGAAACGCGCAACAGAACATTAACAGATTTCCCTAACATTAGTTATTGAACACACTTCATCGATTATCTCACTCGCGGATAACTGGTTCTCTCTGGCCGACTCTGGCTGGATCAGCAGGTTGCAGGATGTGTGGCGCGTTATACACGAGTG
>JBBPDC010000038.1:726451-748743 GCA_037974485.1 Hemigrammopetersius urotaenia
TTGAGCGTGTTCAGCTCCAGGTTGTGCTGACTGCACCAGAGTACCAGTCGCTCAACTTCCTGCCGGTATGCAGATTCGTCACCATCCTGAATGAGTCCAATGACGGTGGTGTCGTCTGCAAACTTCAGGAGTCTTATTTTGGCAAATTTAATAAAAAAAGACTTTAAAACACAATTGGAGTTGGAGTGTTTTAAAAAAATTAAAAAACAATAATTGTTGCCAAATAAACAATGTGAATCTGAGAAAAAAGGTCACAGGTGTGATATCAGGTATTTTGTTTTTGTCTGGTTGTAAAAGCAAAACAGGACAGATCAAAGGAGAACCTTTTTATCTTTGCAGATCTTTATCTAAACATACCGATAATATTAGATGGTAGGAGAACATAAAGTGCCTACAGCCAAAAGTTTCCTGGAAAGTTGCGTCTGCCAGTGTGATCTGTCTGTGTGACAAAATAAGACATAAAATACAACAAAGCAGCTGCTAAACGTTAAAGTTTATCAGTGAAGAGGCTCTCAGTCACAGGTTTATTGTCTGGTACAAAAATGGAAATTCAGCCTTATTTGCATTCACTTTAATAACATTTTCTTGCTCTGTTTCAAGCTATATACCATGATGCAGATTGTGCATATGTCTTCAAACCCTGTAGTACTGCATTCTCGCTGTGACACACACCCCTAGTGAGATATTGTTTGTTGCTTCAAATTAACACTGACAGCAAGGCCTGGTGCCAAGATGCTCTCCTTTGGTCTCTGAGCCAGTGGCCTTTTGAAATGAGCTCGTAGGCTAATCCATAGCTGTCTCCAGTTATTTTAATCTCTGCATGCAGTTGCCACATGATCAGTAGATCAGTTGGCACGGACCGCGTCCCGCTGGCTCGTTAAGGAACCGGCCGGTAGTGGGGATGAACATTAATGCACACCTCCAACCCGCTGACGTTCTGACGTGGTTGCAAGCACCAGTGCTGTGAACTTGAAGTAGGTTAGTCCAATAAAGCACTAGTGGCTTGGGAATGCAGCAAGCTTGCAGTATACAGGTCGTGCACTAAGCCAGGAATAGCTTTTTGTAATTCAATAAGCCTATTAAGAAGCATTTTGTAGACCACTCTCTGTAGCAGAGAAGGTTTGTGATGTTTAAAACTATTAGCAAGCATTTTAATCTGTGGATGAAGTTTAAGACTTGAGCACATGGAGTGCTTTGAGGGGTAATCTTTGACTTCTCACTTGATGGGGAAAGTACAGAAATTTTTTAGATTCCATTGATTTTTCCTGGGTTTTTTTTTTTAGCACTGTCCTTATATCTCAAAAGATAACTTTTCCAGTAACAGGCTTTAAGCTCCGATTGGATTGAAGGGAGTGTTTAATATATTTTTATGCATGCATATTACTTATGCAATAGTATTTTCATGTGCAATGGCACTACTCGTGTCACTAGTTTGTGCAATAACGGCCTCAATACAGAGAACTACTCCAAACTACTATTTGTGTTAAGTATCTGGGATCATTTTTAAAAAATGTGTTTATTTATATCTACCTCACTTATTGGCTCTTAGAATCAATAAAATGAATTTTATATAAAATGTGTGTTAGCATGATGCGCATATATATACCCTAATAGTCGTTTGATGACATCATCACACGCAACGGAGGAACACAGGCGTCCAACATTGAGCAACTTTTATTAAAAGTTCTCTGTAACATTAACAGTCAATCAAACAAAACAAAGGCTGAATTTTCTGGTGTACAACTGATATTGGGAACAGTTTAAGCCACAGCAGGGCGACTCCCTGCAGTGCTAGCGTTAGCCACGTTAGCTAGCGGAGCTGTTTGAGATGCAGAACGCTGGTACTGTTACTGTACTTTAACACCGACTTGCAGGTCTCTGTGCTGTTTGTGTGTCTAGTGGCACATGTGATGTGTCTGTCTTCTCTGCTGCATCTCTGGTCTTGTGGGGTTTAGATTCCCCATGCGCCAACAGAACCACCCTTTTTATGAAGGGACTATAATAATTGGTTAAACCAAGGAACGAGTGTCCGCATAAGCCAATCAGAGGCAGAGATTGAATTGCATACACAAGCGAGGGCAGAGAGAGAGAGGGGGAAAAAAACCACACAACAAGTCGACCTCTCTCAGGGGTCGTCGTCTTTTGTATTCATTTTGTATTAATATGTGTGTGTGTGTGTGTGTGTATGTATGTGTGTAAATGTATGTATATGTGTGTGTATGCATGCTCACATAAATGATGCATAAGTGGTATACACTTTAATCACCTCTGTTGACTTTACCCCTTTCTTCTCTGTGCTGCAGCATGTTCTGCACTGCCTGTGATGGCCTGTGTGACAAAATCTGTGATGGAAAAGTGATCGACTCAGTGGATACTGCACAGTCCCTGAAGGGGTGCACTGTTATCAAAGGCAACCTGCAAATCAACATCCGCCGTGGCAGTAAGTAAAGCATAGTGTGCTGCATTTTTGCACAAATGTAGAGCATCTCACTTTTAACCTCAGTCTTTCATGGAATTTTTTGTCTTTTTGCCTTAATGATGCGCACAATTGATGATTAGCGACAGATAATGAGTTTTACTACTAATAAACACAGAGTCCTAAATATTGCCTTTATCGTATGAAAAACTAATGGTTGCATGGATTAGTTGAGTAATAACCCAGCTACTCGGCGCTGTGGGTCTCAGGGTGCCTGGAGTACCGCAGAAGGGAAAGCACAGCTGTATACTGGAGAAGCTGAATAGAGAAGCTACCAGATCAGTTCTTCTGCTGAACCAAAGTAATTCAGCAGAACTGTGGTATTTGCATGAATGTACCACATGAGATGAAACCAGTTTCCCTACATGCAACGACCACACTGAAATGCATACTTATAAGCCAGTCTGTGTCATTTGTGATCAGACAGGGCTCTTGGACTGGCATGCAAAACCACAGAACCACATTTTGTGTGACATATCGACAAAAAAACAGAAAAAACATATATATATATGTTTGTGTGTGTGTGTGTATATATATAGTTTAAAATATAAGAATTCACTCAGCAGTTACTATTAAGGTTGCTATAATGGCACCAAGGTTAAGGAGGCCCCTGTGCTGGTACCATTTAATCTAAGAAAAAATAATAAAGCCTGGGAGTTACAGGTTTGTATGTAACTCTCTTTCTCCTCTTTCTCTCTCTCTCTCTCTCGCACTTCCTCGCTCTCTCTTTTTCTCCTCACTCATTCCCATCTTTAGATAACATAGCATCTGAGCTAGAGAACTTTCTAGGGCTCATTAAGACAGTGACAGGATACGTGAGGATTCGTCATTCTCACACGCTGGGGTCGCTGTCTTTCCTCAAGAGCCTGCGCTACATAAACGGAGAGGAGCTGTATGATGAGTAAGTGATTGTAGTTGTAGGTTAATTATTTGATGATTTTTGGATAAATGTACCACACCCTAGAGTCCCTAGTCCACATAATGGCCATTTTTGCCAACCTTTTCAACTCCCTGAAGGTTTAACTGTGTATATATGTATGTATATAATGTACACAATATATTGTTATAATAGCATTAGTCTTTCTCAGTAAATGCTGTTCCTAAAGGATGCCATTTGTGCAGGTTAAGCACTCACATTCCAAACATAGCTGTTTGCTGGAGCTGTTTGTTGTGACAGCTTTTTATGTCACACTTTATTCTGCAGTATGTAATCCTCGTCTGAACAGCCCAGCAACGTGACATTCCAGCCACAGGCAAAAGCTGCAGTACTGTAATGTTGGTATTTCTTGTCTTCCTGCAGACACTATGCCTTCTCTGTGGTTGATAACCAGAACCTCCAGTTTCTGTGGGACTGGTCCCAGCACAATCTGACCATCAGTGCAGGCAGACTCTTCTTCCGATTCAACCACAAACTGTGCATGTCTGAGATCCTCAAGATGTGGAAGATTTCAGTCGTCAATAAAGAGATTGGACAAGAGGATTTCCAAAACAATGGAGACCGTGCAAGCTGTGAGAACTTAATTACTTATCTAATCATTTATGTTCACTTATCTTACTCACTCACTTACTCATTTACAGCAATACTTTATTACTACCTTACGTATGTGCTTATTGCTTTACTCATTTACAGACTACTGTGCTTCTTTGTTTACTGCTTTGACCACTTTCTGCCTTATTAATTGTTCACTTTACTTGTTTACTTACTTAATTGCCCTACTCACCCACCCAGTCACTCACTCACCCCAGTCATCCAGTCAGACACCCAATAACTCCAGTCACTCAATCACTCACTCCCTTTGTACTGTACTCATCAAACTGAAGTAACATACTACTAGTCACTGCCTAACTTGCCTGCTTACTGCTTTACTCGCTACCTAATGTACTCATTGACATGGTACTATACTCATTAACTGACTTACTCAATTACCACCACCCTCACTCTTTTAACATTTAACTTAGCTGTTCACTTTCTGACTATTTAACTGGATTTATCAATGAAGACAATCATTGCTTATTGGTCTGTTGATATATGCTTGGTTTTTGTCCCAGGTGAAAGCAAAATCCTGAAGTTCATCAGCAATAGCACTGAGACCACTAAAATATCATTGACATGGGAACGATATCGACCACTAGACTACAACGAGCTTGTCAGTTTTGTAGTGTTCTACAAAGAAGCGTGAGTTCTCCTGCTCCTCATTACCTGCCCATGTTATCAAATAAAATGTAGTCGAGTTAGCTTGGGGAATTTGTTACACTTATGAGTAATAGCCCTGAATTTGGCGATGTGTCTACATATTCCTGAAATACTGAGAATTAACATTGTGTGACAGGCCTTTTCAGAACATCACTGAGTTTGAAGGTCAGGATGGCTGTGGATCCAACAGTTGGATAACAATAGATGTGGATTTGCCATTGAACGAAAAAGAAAACCCTGGAGTCACCCTGAGCGACCTCAGGCCCTGGACCCAATACGCTGTCTTTGTGAAGGCTGTCACGTTGGTGGTGGAGGAAAAAGACAGAAACATCCTCGGCGCCAAGAGCAAGTTGGTGTACATTCGGACGAATCCTTCAGGTAGAGAGTGAAACTCTTAAGCTAAAGTAGCTCAAATAAGTTCCAGTTGCCCTGACACCAGTTTTGCTCAAAGCTATAGTTATTGCTACATAAATAGCTTATTTCATCATAGTTAACTGTACATCGCCACAATAAAGTGCAGCATTTAGGCATTTTCAGTGTGAAATTATTTTAAATAATTTATACATTTAAATATTCGTATTCGTTTCTATATTTAGTGTTTGGATAGGTTATATGATTTAAACCTTTAGATTGTTAATGACATTTTCAGAGTAAAATGCTCATTCCTGTTTTAAATCATAAAGCAATTAGACATTTGCATCAACTTGAAAAACATGATATTAGGAGATCATGTCAAGTCCAGGTAATGTTAGCTGAAGAGCCTAAAAAACTCCCTCTTCATATTCTTTAAAAAAAGAGATTAAAATGGCAACTTATGTTTAAATCACGGCAAACAGCTACATTTAGGTCATTTTTTGTTACTTAATAATGACTGGTTAAGAGTGGACCTCAGACCAGTAATCAGTAGTTCTTTCTGAAAACATTTGAAGGATTAAAACCTAAATTGTGTTTTCATTAGCACCCACAATGCCTGTTGAAGTCCGTGCCTACTCCAACTGGTCCTCGAATTTGGTGGTTCGGTGGTCTCCTCCTGTGTCCCCCAATGGGAATCACACCTACTATCTGCTCCGTTGGCAGCAGCAGAGGGAAGGCCGTGAACTCTATCACCACAACTACTGTTCCAAAGGTCTGTCCATACATGCAAACATACACATCCACACACCAAGGTCTGCGAGATCTACATTCATTAATGTGTGTGTGTGTGTGCGCGCGCGTGCGTGTGTATACCAAGTCTGATTCTGAAATGCTTATGATCTGTATTATGAAATGAAACAACAAATGATAAGAACTTATATCATTTTCTTTTATAGTGTACACCCCTCATCCATGCTGCAAGTCATTTTCTATGGACAGTTTAGTTTTTGCCACATTGTCAGTCCATTAGTCATGCATTTATTTTAACTTTTCTTTTTCTTCACTGTTCCTTCACAGATCTAAAAATTCCTATCAGGATGTCAGCCACAGGTGTGATGGAAATCCCGGACGACACCGAGCCCACCAAGCCAGACTCCGGGGATCAAGAGAAAACCCCCCCTTGTTGTCCGTGCCAGATAACCGAGACGGATATTAAGCGGAAAGAGGACGACACTTATTACCGAAAGCATTTTGAGAACTTCCTCCACAACTCCATCTTCAAGCCCAGGTAGGAATGAAAAAGCGCTGTGAAACGCACAGTTCTGCTCACAGTTGCAGCTTCATTTGCTTCAGATTTGGCCTAGGACTCAAGGCCAGTGGAGCGAAAGCCATCACGACTGCCTTCCCCTTTTGTTCCCACCCACACGTTGCAACCTTGGGATGCGCCGCTTAGATGCGTCACTTGGCTGATTTTCCTTGGCAATGAAACAATATTGAGAGGATTCGTGCAGACTAAATGTACTAAGAGAATCAGAATCAAAAAACTTAATTGATCTCAGAGGAAATTGTTAAAACTGCACAGACATAAAGAGAACAATAATATACAATAAATATGAAGTCAAAATAAAGTTGTCTAGAAATACTCTGGATATAAATACTGTTAAATCAGTGTTTGGAGACACCCAAACATTGGTTTTATGGTATTGAACCGGTGCCTCTTCTGACTCTCTTGATTCAGCGTGCCGTGTTTTTCTGCTGAACCACTAAAGGGACGTGAACTTGCTGTTTGTTATCAAGCTGAAAACAGGTGGAGCGAACCGTTGAGAGTCTACCATGTCTTTGGCTCCAAAACAGATTTGTTGCTCCACATTTTGTCTCTGAATATATACACAAAACACTGGATATTAAAGAATGTTTTTGCATTAGGTTTTTACCAAAATTCAGTATGGGCTCCAAGGAGAGGCGGCTCCTAAAACAAGTGTAATAATAATAACCATAACCATAAGAAAAACAATCAGACCGATAAATAAAATTATTTGTGAAGTACTTTACAAGTTAACGCAAATAATGGTTTGGAGTTGTTCTCTAGACTGAGTCTGTTACTGCTCAGAGCTGCAGTTTGAAAACAGGGTTTATCTTTGCTTTAACTGTTTAATGGATGTTCCTTTCTTGTGTGAGCACACGTTTGGGAACATTTTTCCCCAGCGCTCCTTCCGTAATTGCCTCCTTCGATCCTCACGTCTGACCTGTGGCCTCTCCGGGGTAAAGTGGAGCAGGGAGGTGTGTTAAATGCACACAGGCTTCAGAACCTTGAGCTCCGTCTGATCTCAGAGGTGTAATGCATTGAATGTTCTGCACCTCTGTGAGGAAGCACATCTGTGTCACATTACCTGCCAGCCTAGTGTAGACTTGTGGATACCACGCGCACACACACGTTCACACACACACACACACACAGATGCTCCTCATTCTGCTAGCATCTACAAAGCTGTTGCAGCCTTGGATCTGCTTGAACACACACATTCATAATTATAAATCACAGTTACCGGAGTCATGATGAAGTAAAAGGCCAAAAAATTAAAGATTTAAGTTTCAACACATTGTAACGGTCATTTCTCTGGGACAACTCCTTCACAGGAGATTCAAACCTGAATTCTAGTGCTGTTATATTAAGACTTGGATAATTATGTACTATTTGTGTTCATCATGTCCATTCATCATGAAATGTTCTCCCAATGCTGGTGCTGTGAATTTTTTTTTAAGATAACTGAAAAATAACCACAAGCAGATACGTTCTATCATTTACACACATGAATAGCATTCCGGGGTGGTGTTAAGTAGCTCTACCAGCTGTTACAATATTTAGCACCAAACAAATTATTTGAATCGTCTGATCCCTCAGTTTATATGAGGGACAAGTGGTCTGTTATCACTTAAGGTTTGATATTATTGGGAATTTAATAGGCACTTACAGTAAAAGTAAGTACAGTAAGTTGATATTAGAAACATTTCTATGTTGTCTGCTGTATTTCTTTAGTTTCTTGTGTGGTTTCAGTCAAGTGTTGTCATTTTGTCACATCTTTAGATGACTATTATATTTTGTTTCCAAAGAGTCAAGACACTTGTATTTTTAATGTGTTCTTGAACAGTTGTCCTGGCTTTCAAAGACATTTATTTCAGCCCAGTCCCTAAACCATGAACAGTTTCAAAGGAATATTTCGTTTGTTAAACCACACACTGACCTATGTACGAATCATCAGTATACTGGTGGTGCTGAATGCTGAGTACGTTGGATCTCCTTTATCTAGGCTCCTAGTATCTTTAGGAACTTTCCAGCCTGTCAGAGTAAAACATTGGCTCCCATGTCTTTAATTTAATTTTCTCTATAAGACAACACAGTTTGACAGGCAGAATATAGTATTTTTGCACCAACAAAGGGATTCAAAGCAGAATATAAAGAAATGAGGGGTGGCTCAAGATTTTTGCACAGTACTGTATAAATATTTGTATATTTTTACTAGACAGCACTTAATCTTACTCCAGACGTCTCTTATTGAAGTGAACGAGTCTCAGAGTGATCCGGTTGCCTCTCTGGCCTACTTTTAAAGCAGAGCCGGAACAGAATGACTTCAGGACCCAGAAATGGCACCAAATCTCCACCCTGCATTGTTCTGCCACGGATCGTCTTGTGCCTGTCTCGCCTTTTTCTCTGCATGTTTGTCATTGTCTGGCTGTCAGAGAAAGCGCCAGTGCCAGACACATGACAGGCGGGTGAAAAATATGTCTGTAGCTGTGCTGTCAGCTAGCACAACGTGTCCTTCTTTTTTTTTTTTTTTTTTTTTAAGTGAAAACTGGAATATTGAGGTATGGAGTTTCCTCGAAGTTGAGAATTTCTGAGTAACAGACAGCAGTGGCGACCATATTCATTCAGTTGCAGATTCCCCACTAAAAAGCTCGGGCTGGACCAGCTGCCAGGAAATGCGCAGTAATGCCATCTGGAATACCGATGAAATAAAGGGAATATCCCCTCCAGCCGGAGAGCCGGCCGGATCAATGACTGCCGCTCTGCAGGCAAAAGGCCAGCTGGGGAACTGGAGCTAAAGAGAGAGAGGGAGAGGGTCTGAAAGAGATATAGAGAAGCAGTGTTGAGGAAATGAGGGAGGATAAGGATGGGAGATGTTGATCAGGTGAAGAGAGAATGAGGGACGGGAAGAAAAGAACGAGTGAGTGTGTGTTGAGCCTGAGAATAGGAATTTGACAGAGAGACGACGAGTGAGAAAAGAAGTGGCTCATATTATTAATTACAAAGTTACAAGCGTCATTATACTGTTAGCTAGTATTTAAGGGGAACAAACAGGTCATAATCAACCACTAGCTAAAGTGAAAGATGACAATAAGTGGACAGTTTCTGTTATTTATTATGTATTTATTCCTGTATGTGAAGGCCTCAGGCTCTGTCGCCCACCTCTAGCACAATCCTGGATAAACTGAATGTTACTGTAAAACTAGTTTTATTTTGATATTTAACAGTTTTGTCCTGATTTTGTCACATTTCCAAAATTGCTTTTTAGCCTAGTCCTACATACAGTGTGGATTTTCTGACAGATTCCACAAGGTTTTGGGAAGCTTAGAAGGCACCATAATAGAAGAACTGACTTGTAAAGTGGTAAATCTGTGTCAGGGCAAAGTGTGAGGAAACAGTGCAATATAGTTAGATCAGTCTAAATGATTATAGAAGTAATTGTTAACTGCAGGCTTAATCTGTTGCAGGCGTATTGTTTATAGACCCCTTTGTGAGGGTTCCAGTGCGATAGAGTCGGGGGGAATGGAGACCAGCTGTGGTGGTGTGTGTTCCTCTGTGTATGGAAGAAGGCTTTGGTGGAGGGGGTAGCGTCTTTGCCAGATCATCTGAGGACAGTCTATGCTTTGCTTGCTTTGGCAACCAATTGTACGTCCTGCTCCCTTGGGGGGAATTAGAACAGGCAGGCGGCTGTCACTCCTCGCCCCCAGCCCCTCCGCAATCTCTCACATTCGCATTCCTCACTTTATCCCCCCTGTAGTGCTCTGTGAAGCTGCTCCAAATGGGCTAAATTTACAATTCTTAGGGATGGACATTGTAGCCATTTTTGCTGTTCCATTTGGTAATTTTCCAGTGAAGTCTGTTTCCCCTTCTTCTGCTGTGTATATTATTGGGTATGAACGTGAGTATCTGTTACCAAGTCTGGTTGGCTATTTTCATAGACAAAACAGCCACCCGGTGCAAGTTTTGCTAGGCTTAAATTATCTTAAAGGGAATTCCACAGATTGTTGTACAATCTTTACATAAATAGACAGTCATTCAGGATGGTTTTTATTTGAAATGCCTCATTGTATCAGAATGGTCTGAGACATGGTAATAGAAATCAGCCATCTGAATAAGTTGCCTGATGCCTGAGACAATGCTTCATGATTGATCTGATAAGATTTTGGGATCAAAGAGTTTTAAGAACTCATTAATGCTGGAGTGGTACACACAGGTCATTGTATGACAAAATAGTACCCAGACAAACCACTGTTTTATCATATCAGCATGTCTGACAGGTTCACTGGTGACGTTGGAAAGCAAATAAAATGGTATTGGTGGTATTAGTGGTAATGGGATCCTGGAATCCTGCAGCAAATGTTTAAAAAAACTTCCCACTAAGGTGTTAAAACCAAAACAAACCAAAGAGTGCTTAATATGGGTTTGGACATCAGTGTATGTAATTGTGCCCGTCCCTTGATAAAAGGCATTTTGACCATCATCATCATTTTCTTAGTCATAACACAGACTATTTTTTTCCATCAGACCCCAAGACCGGCGGAGGAGAGATTTGTTCGGTGTAGCTAATGCCACATTCATTCACGCCCTGCTGGGGGGCAACAGCAGCTTGGCAGAATTCAACTCCTCCCACTCTGAGTGGCCTAGACACGAATACTTCTTCCAGGAGAGGAAGATAAAGGGGAGGAGTGCTGAGATCCATGACCTCCAGCCCTTCACCGTCTACCGCCTCGACCTGCATGCCTGCGACGAGGAGGTCCCGCACTGCAGTGTCGCCGCCTTCGTCTTCTCCAGGACCAAAGCAGCCGGTGAACAGCAGCAGACACACACACTAATGCTATAAATAAAAATTGCTGCTGAAGTAGTTTACTGATTAACACAATTGTTTGGAGTTTTTCTCTGTACAGAGTCATATATTGTGGTGAAACCATACGTAAGATTGTTACACATAAAATATTCCATGTAGTGACAACTAGTGATATTGTGCACAATACAAGTTGTTCTAAAAGGGCTGGATGGACACATTTATGTTACTAGTATCCGGAAGGTATGATTTCAGCCACATGTACTTACATTTAGTCATCTACTGCCTCTCTGGCTTGTCAGATCTGATTTCTATGTGGTACGTAACATGAAGATCAGGGCAAACATAACAAACAATCGCTTGTGTTGCTTCTCATTTTTCAGTTTCTGCTCAAAAGAACAAACTGTTCATTAGCTTCCAGTCCTAATAATGAGCATCATGATCCCCATGCATTAAAACACAATATATTCTAGTAAGACAAAAAACAAAACAAGGTAGATTAACCATGATGTAATTATTTGGACACAACTGACCTCAAAAAAACAAATCTGTTCTTATTTTTACTGTAAAAATCCACAAATATACATATTTGTAAGTCTTCAGTTTACACATACACTAGTCTTATAATAAGAGATTATATATTTATATTGTAATAAAAGGAAGAAAAAAAATCAAGCTATGTACAACTATGCACGGTCACAATTTAGTCAGTTCCAGACAGAGGTCATGTATTTATTTACAGTAACTCTCAGAACTGTAGACCCACCCTCACACGCCCTCTGCCTCCCTCCCGCCCCCCCCGTGTCCCCTACGACGCCTTGTTTGTTCCACTTTTTTCCCCACAAATGCCATTTTTTACATAGATTTTTTATATTGTAATTTTTAATAAAAACTACATTTTATGGACCTTTTTTTTGAGGGGGCAGTTGCTTGTTTTTTTTTTGGTTGTTTTTTTTGTGGTTTTTTTTTTTTTAGTTTGAGATCTGTGATTCTACACAAATTACGAACACAAAACATAGGTCCCTGTGACGTCTGATGTCTCCGGCTATTGACCTAAACATAGAAGCTTTGTGTACGAAAGGGTTTTAGCATTGTGTTGTCACATCATTCGGGCTCTGAAGGATAAACTCTATAAAGAACAGCGTAGGAAGGCATCCTCATAATATTAGATGAGTTTTGGTTGTTGAATGTGGCTTGGAGAGGTGGATAACAACTGTATAACATCTGGAATGTATTTACACCTGTAGTTTTAAACCTCATCCAGATATAGTCCAGATACTGAAGACACAGGTGTGAACAGTCTTTGTTTGCATTTTGTCTTCTAGATAAAGCAGATGACATCCCTGGCAGAGTGACATGGGAAAGTGTGGAGGATTCGGTGATCCTGAGGTGGCCAGAGCCAATCAGACCCAACGGCCTCATCCTGCTCTACGAGATCCAGTTTCGTCTGGGCCCCGAGGTGATCCTTTCTTACATTCCTCCACCGCTTTAGCACTCACACCTACAGCTGTGGTGCCTTAACGACAGGCGCTTCCATGACACTGATGACCACGCTGAATGCTTGGCAACCATAAAGACTGATACAGCGATGCCTTTAAAGAAAAGCTTTCTGTAGGGGATGCGTAATCATTTTAACTTAGAAATGTCTGTCAGCAGAACGTAATTTGTCCAGGAGTGCCCAAGATTTGCATATGACTCAGTTGCTCAATGGCTCAAACTGGGGAAGAAGAAATATTCTCATTGTTCATGTAAATTAGGGATCTTCACTGTTTTCAGTTACACTGAAGAAGAATAATGCATTTTGGATTCAGCATTTGGATTCAGCAATGTAACAACTGTGACTACGATATTGCAATGCAAAAATGAGACATTATGCACTATGGACATGTGAAAATGTATCATGAGGAATGAGCTTTCTATTAATTATGACATTTGATGTGCCTGCACCGCATTGCAAATTAGCACAGTCCAGCACATTCACATCATGCATCACCCTCCTCCCCCACCACCCCCTGCCTTCCAGCTCTAGTCTTTCAGTAAATTATGCTGCAAGTGAATACAGTCTATAGAATCACAAGCTGCCTGTATACTGTATATTGTACCTATCTTATACAGGTTTACAGATGTTCCATGTCCCATTCATGTTTTCTGTAGGAAATTGTAGTTGTGTAGTGAGTAATTCTAATAAAGCACTGTAATGATGATGATGCTTATGATGGATTGTGTTGTGCTTCAGCTGGAGAAGCATGAGTGTGTGTCCCGTCAGCACTATAAAGAACACAGAGGTGTGCGGCTCACTAACCTGGGTCCAGGGAACTACTCAGCCCGAGTGCGGGCCACTTCACTGGCTGGAAATGGATCATGGACAGAGCCCATCGCGTTCTACGTGCCACAGCCTGAACGTAAGAGTCTTCCATTCTCATTACTGAAGATGATTTCCCAGTAAATACTTCTGGAATAGTATTATGTGTAATTACACATAATTAACAGTTTAAAGCTGTAGCTAGGGATGTGTGTGCACGTGTGTATAAATGTAATGTATTTAATACATAAGAAATTCAATTTGCCAATTGGTAATGTTCCCTTTCCTCTTCTGTAAACCCAGGATATGAAAACTTCCTGTTTTTGATAATCATCCCCTTCGCTGTGCTCTTCCTCGTCATCCTTGGAGTGACCTTAGTTGTGGTCAATAAGAAAAGGTACGCATTTTCTAGCTCCTTCTAACCCCCAACAGTGCTGTAATTAGCATCGGCAGCACACGTAAAAAAAAATAAAAGGAAAAGAAAAATAACACCCTATTTTTAGCCCTGTCGCAAAGAAGCCAGGCTGTACTTTTTCTTTCCACTCAACATGTTTAATAGCGCAACACTAATGAAGGGCTTTTTTTCACACTAAGTGTGAGCTTCAGGGGTTTGTCTGAAACACTGCAGCCTGCTCCTTGCTTTTTTGTATGTAGACCGAGGTGAGGTTTCATTAGGCACAACAAGTCTAAGGAAAAAGAATAATTGTTCGAAAACTTTCCATTTGTTAGGTGTTAAGTGTTTTGAGTCTTGCATTTGCTAAGTAAAGTGGTCTTTTGAAATTCCAGGAACAGTGACAGACTGGGAAATGGAGTTCTCTATGCCTCAGTCAACCCGGAGTACCTCAGCGCTACTGAAAGTGAGTAGCGTCTTCTGAGAACTGAATGGATAAATCTGATTTTCTGATCATAAATTTGTCAGCGTTGTCGAAAACCATTCGAAAGCGTAGCTTCCCTTCACATCTCAGGATAAATGGACCAATAGAAATGGTCCAAAATCACATGAAAGAGCACTGAATGCTGAAACTTGCTGCATTCATTTGCATTAAAATGCTTTGTCTACACAACTGCTGTTTTAGAGATACAGAGACAAGGGTTTTTAACAGAACATAGACATGTATTGTGCAGTGTGTTGGTTCAACAACCCATCAGTCCGTAAGTGTGCCCTGTTCTCCTCCAGTTTATGTACCTGATGAGTGGGAGGTGGCACGGGAGAAGATCACCATGGTCAGAGAACTGGGCCAGGGCTCCTTCGGCATGGTGTACGAGGGCATCGCTAAGGGCGTTGTCAAGGACGAGCCTGAAACCAGAGTGGCTATCAAAACAGTCAACGAGTCGGCCAGCATGCACGAGCGCATCGAGTTCCTTAATGAAGCCTCTGTCATGAAGGAATTTAACTGTCACCACGTGGTGAGGATGAGTTTTTAAGTTTCTGCTTGTCTGATGCCTCTTTAACAAATTCTGCAGCACAGCATTTGATTTAAACCTGAAATACACTTATTTTGATAGACTATCATACCTGTGAGACTTTGCTTTGCCTTACACATACTATCATGTGCTGATTGGTGCAGGTACGTCTGCTGGGAGTCGTCTCACAGGGACAGCCTACTTTAGTGATCATGGAGCTCATGACACGAGGAGATCTAAAGAGTTATCTACGAACACTACGATCCAAAGAGGTAAACAAACACAAGAACATGTCTGTTGGAGTCAGTTTTTGCACATTGCTAATTTTTACACAGAATACATTTCTTACACATATCTATACACACTGTCTGTCTGTCTATGTGTACATACACACCTAGATACAGATAGATATAGAAATACCTTTATTGTATGTGTATGTATATATTCGGGCATTAACACAAAAGTCGACTTCAGAGGCACAAGGGTAATAACGTTAACGTTGACGAAAGAGGAATCTAAACACAAGGCCCCAACAAGATGAGACAGGCGGCAGCAGAGAAGACAGATACACATCACATGTGTGGAAATACTTCACTCTAGACACAAAAACAGCACAATGACCTGCACAACCTGCAAGTCGGTGTTAAAGTACAATAAAAGTATGACCGTTCAGCATTTGAAATGTCATCCGCTGGCTGACATGGCTAACGCTAGCACAGCAAACAGTCGTCCAGTCCGGAGGACGCTGAGTGGCTGCCGCGGCTTAAGCTGTTCCCATTTTTTGTTGTGCACTTAAATTTACCAGAAAAATCAAGGCATTAGCCTTTGTTTTGTTTTGTTTAATTGTCATGTTGAGTACTTTAATAAAAGTTGCTCATTCTTCCTCCACTGTGTGTGTGATGGTCATCAAACGACTAGTCAATTCGACTTCGACTTTGTTGATGCATAATTCGATTTGAAAACACTTTAGTTAAACCACTAAAATAGGAGGACAAGACAGAGCAGGCAGGCTGCAGGGCGAGGATATTCGCAGTTTCTGCGTTATTGTGGGGATTTCCACGTAAAAAGATGAGTGGTTCTTTAAAAAAATCTGGGTGTGACTGAATCCGCGACTCATGATCCACATAAAACTATGCCGTTAACGCCAAGATTCCAATGAGATTAACGGCATTAAAAAAATGGATCTATGCCCACCTCTAATATATATATATATATATGTTTATCTTCCGTTGATCGTCAGAGCACATCCAGCCTGCCCTTGCCGCCGCTAAAGAAGATGATTCAGATGGCCGGAGAGATAGCGGACGGCATGGCATACCTCAACGCCAACAAGTTTGTCCACCGAGACCTGGCAGCCCGGAACTGCATGGTGGCTGAAGATTTCACCGTTAAGATCGGAGGTACGCAGTAAAAGTTTAAAATGTGTGCTCTCTGACACACTCCCAGCATAACAAAGATTTCTTAAATTAGCATCTGTGTATTTGTTCTGTAGCTAGGCTGCAACATCTGTTTCTGATGTGTAGAATTCTTTGTGTATTCAGTTCTTTCAAATGAATTTCACTGTCACGCAGAGCTGCGCTTACGCTCTGTTTTTTCTACCAGTCAGAAACAGGCCGGTAAAAGCTTGAGGTGAATGTAAGCGTATAAGCTCTGAGTTTTGTTTGGCTGCATGACAGCTTTTGCTCTATAGAAATCTCACCTCATTTGTCCTGGCTCTGTAGATTTTGGCATGACGCGGGACATTTACGAGACCGATTACTACAGAAAGGGTGGGAAGGGCCTGCTGCCTGTGCGCTGGATGTCTCCAGAATCCCTCAAGGACGGAGTCTTCACCACCATGTCTGACGTGTGGTAAGTACAGGTTCACTTTACGTCAGTAGTTCCAGCACAAGCTTCTGTCTCTCGTTCCTCCACTGTAGGTCTCAGGTGACTTGAGATGATTGAAACACTGTAGTTATCATCAATAATTCACCAAATATTGCAATTTTTAAATTAAATTGCAGCTCAATTAAACTGATTTGCATATTATTTTATTATTGCTTGTAATGTTTGAGTGGTTCATACTTTTCAACCTTGCACCCTTCAGTAGAGCAGTATTGGGTAAGAGACACACATGCGCGCAAACACAGGCACATGTTTCCCGTTATAATGTATATGTGGTAGGAAATGGAGGGAAAATTCACCCTATATGTTTCAAGCAGATTTGGCAAGCAAGCCTCATCACAACAGACATGAGGTAGAAACATAAGCCTCCTGCACTCCTCCTCTTTGACAGGAAACCTCCGGGACTGCAGTTCACAGCTGCACGTTCTGCATCTCTCATCAGGTCTTTCATATAGGGCTGTCACAGTAAACGGATTTCTTATACTGATACCAAATGTAGGATCAGAGCGCTCAAGTCCTTTGCAAAATACGAACTACTCAATCATTTGAACACGATGTTTATTGAACACAGAAACAGTTCATATTTTATGAAATGTATTCTGGTTTTTATTGATAGAAGTGCCATACAAATGTGAAATAAAGAACATGCTTGTGTGCAGTATTGCGTTCATGAATCCCAAATACAAAAATAAACTGTCTTGGTTAGGGTTGTGCACCTCCTTAAGTTTTGGCCAATGTTAGTCAAATCCAATAGTTTTGTTTTTTGTGGATAATAGCACTTACAAATTTTGGTTATTTTATAATGCATTTAATTTATGATTCTTTTTGTTTCTCTGGGCTCCTGGTTAGGCTCCCATTTAAATAACAAAATGCTGCAATAAAATCACCACCTATTATAAGGGCATATTCACTCAGAGATCTTTTATTAAGGAGTACTTACCTGAAGAACTATGATTTAATATTGCATAACATTGCTCACATTTTATGTAGCTGTGACATAAGCATACAGAATTTGAGTGTGACGTTTTTATATTCCAATGTAAAATAAAAAAAACCCTGACATTTAGATCCTGGAGAGTAGATAATAGTTGTTTATAGTGTGTTCACAGTACTGGAGTGAATAAAGCACTCGAATGTGGTTTTAAAGGGTAATGCTATCTATTTTATGAACTTTCTACAGAAAATATTTTCAATCATGAGTTCTTTACAGTGGTGGGACAGTTTTGTTTATTTTATTTTTTTAATTCTCTGCCTTATTTAGTTCTATCCACTAGCTAGGACTCCCTGATCAGAGATATGGCTTACACATGAGTCACATGAAGCGCTGCTGCATCTTTTCTTGCTTTTCTGACTGCTGCAATGTCATTGGACAGCATGATACGCTTGGAAGTGAATTCTGTTACATCAGCTGACAGCTGTGCTGGCTAGCTTTGAATGACAGGATGAAAGGCTGTCCTGCGAATTCAATTGTGCTGTTTTATGGCCTCGAGGCTGCACCACCATCAAGGACCGAACTCGTGATCTCCCGATGATGGAGCCAACATTTAGACCAGGGGTGTCAAATATTATCCAGAAGGAGCCAGTGTAGCTGCAGGTTTTCATTCAAACAGGAGCTCACCTTTTCACCTGTTAGAATGCTGAGACCAGGTGGAATCAAGTGCATTCCTGACTACTTTGTTTAGACTGTTATGCCTTTTGAGATGCCTGGCAAATATAGCTATTATATTTACTCTCGAAACATTCTCCCTGCAGTGAACCTACACATGTCTTCTGAGAGTGTATATGTAATGTATATGATGGTAAAATAATGGTTTATCTGGAGAAAAAAAGTTTCTTTGGGAAATATTTTTGCCTTTAATTCCCCACATGAACCACAGTATTGAATTGACAGTGTTATAAAATTAAAAACGATCAGCCTTTCCGCACATGGAACAGAAATATTCTGGTAACCATAAAAAGCTGTTTAACTCTCTCTTTCTTCTTTTTCTGTTTTTTTTTTCTCCTTACTTTTTCTGTCATCTCCTAATTTGTTATAGTGCAGGATTCCCTCTGTGGCATTCTGCTCAGGATAGGATTCTGTTTATTGCTTTATTTTTCATCCAGTCCTCCCAATATTTGAATTAGTGTCAGCTTAAAGCTCAAGTGAGTAATACACCCTGCATGGATTGGGCCTAAATGTTTACAGGCAGTTGATTTTTAGTGCTGCAGTGAGTAATAGACCTTTTCCATGTATGGACTGGGTTCCAAACAGCTACGCAAAGTATATGCTGGGCTGATCGCTTCATAGTTTAGGATATATATATTACAGTATAACGCACCGCAAGTGAACTATTAGTGACGATTACCTAAAAAATGTTTCGTCATCATTTTTGAGGATTCTGGCTCCTTCCCCTTAAGACATCTTCAGTTCCAGCTGAATTCTATTAAATCTCAATATGTCAGAAGTCTGTCTCAGCTCGCTGGTAAATCAGTATGTTGGACAGAATCGGTTCCATCTTCAAAGGCATGGTTCACTACACACACTATATTCAAAATTATAGAACTATATATAATTTATATTGACCTACAGAGGCTAAACAGGTCTTGGACAAGTTATCTAGTTCTGGGATTCACACATAAGTAAGCTTATTAATATTTCTATTCCTCAAAAGTGCTTTGAATGACCATGTATGATAATAGACTAAATAAATAAACCGAATGGCATATTTTTCCCCCCAAATCAAGTAGAGGAAGAATGATTGAGTCACTCAGTGTGGAAGAAAAAAAGGATGGCATCACCTTGTAATTTGAATTTCTAAAATACTGACACAAGTCTGAAAACACGGATAAGTCTGTGTTTACAGAGAGCACTTGCAGACAGTAACAAACTAATTGAAAAGAGACACGGCTCCAACAAGAAAATTGTCCAAAAATGGTTTGGGACAAGGCGTCATTCGGCAAAGTTGATCTGACAACTATCTGTCGCTGTTGAAAGCAACTTGATGGAGAACATTTGCAGCTGTGAAGTCTGTACCTCAATGAATTCAGGCCTCAGGCCTGAGGAAGAGAAACAAAGTAACTAATTGTGCATTTTTTTTTTATTAATTTTTTTTTTTTGAGGAGGAGGATTCCATATTTTTTCCTCCAGATTAAATTACTCCATAGTTTTTTCCACCACTTGATCTAGGAAAAGAAATGTGCAGTCAATTAAAAAGATTATCTTGAGGTCTGTTTCACAAAGCCAGGATATTCAGCTATTGAGCACAATTTGTTTTGTGTCATGACTGTGATCTGTTTATTTGCTACAAAGTAAGTGTGGTTTTGTCATTTTTGCCAGGGGTTTTAAGCTCAGACAAGTCTGCATTTTAAAGTGATGATGGTTTTAACTCATGTAGTTACTGTACTTTCACCACACATTTGATTTGCATCTTATCAAATCTAATTAAGTAACATCCTAATGACCTGTCCTTAAAGTGTAATTTAATTTATCCAATTAGATTAGATTCGGTATTCTGATGTCAAGAAATGAAAAACAGCAAAAATGTTCAAAACATAATGTCTTTCTTATAAACACAAATGTAATATAGACTGAAAGTTCCGAATCTGCACTTTCAGTGACCTGAGTATTTTATATTGATTCATATTGAAGGGCTTTGTTTTAGCTGTTTCTGACTGCAGCTCCTCAGCCTTATCAGACAGGAACACTTTTACTCATAAAATGTCCTCCTCTTTGTGTGTGTGTCTCTCTCTCTCTGCCCCTAGGTCATTTGGAGTGGTGTTATGGGAGATCGCCACCTTGGCAGAGCAGCCCTATCAGGGCATGTCCAATGAACAGGTATTGCGCTTCGTCATGGAGGGAGGCCTGCTGGACAAGCCTGACAACTGCCCAGATATGCTGTGAGTTTCATCGTCTTTCTCTTTTTTTTTTTTTTTTATCTGAATCTGGACCGTTGAAGCTCAAGAAACTGATGTAACTTAATGCAAGAACCAAGCCTGCCACCTGCTGTGTTTCCAGCGTTAGTATTCTGCTGGATTAGGGCCTCAGTAGAGGAGTGTTTGAACCCACAGATCACTGCTTTATAATAATAAAAACCATGACCTTCATTTACACCGTCAAAATCTCAAGAACAAGCGGAAGTAAACTTAATGAAATGTCTGCTTCACTTTAAAAGATGATGAAATGTGATTGTGGCCTTATTGTCCTGGGACAGTTTATACCACATTGACTCGCTTGTGGTGTTTCTGCCCTCAAGCAAAATCAAGTGACTGTGTCTATCTGTCTGTTAGTCTGCTTTTCTGTCTGTCTCTCTCTCTGCCTATTTATCACTTTGTCTGCCTGTCCTATTTATCTATCGATCTTACTATTTAGCTTTCTAAATGATGAACATCAATATGAATTGTGCCAAAGTCTTGAGATCTCTCCTCAACGTCTTTTAGTTTATTATTGTTCTAAAGTTGTTGCTGAACAAAATACTATTTTCTGTCAAACTGTCTTATTTTGACATGTTGAACAGATAAAATGAAATAAATGGAAACAAACGGTTTACTTAAACAGGCACAAGCTCCCTCCTACTGGAGTCTAGTTATTGCCTGCCTCTTTTGCATCCAGCTAAAGCAGCTAGCTCTTGGCTCCTGGCCTGTCCCCCTGTGGCTGCGAGTGTGCGCTGCTGGACGCCACCAGCTGTCCAGAGCCATGTCACAAGACACTCTGCGGTTTTACCAGCTGAACTGAGTGACTTGTTTTAAATATTGTGACGCTGACGTCATGAAGGTGTGCGTAAAGTTGTGTATGTGGGAGTGTCTGTTAATGAGTGTGCTCTCCTCTGTAAAATGAGACCAATAGAAAGGGGTGCCAGAGTACCCATAAGGAGGTGTAGCTTACACACACTTACAGGCTGGACTACAAGCCTGTCCTGTTTTTAAACTTGTTGAATGTGTTGTTTTACTTGAGAGGCTGATCATGAAAATCTGCATAATATAAACTCTATTAATGGCATGTTTATCATATGAGACATATACTTTACAGGGTAAGAAAATACACATAGATGCATCATTTGCTTAATCCTGTTAGTCAATGTAAACTTTCATTATTGCATAACTTGCACATTAGATTCATAGCAGTTGAATTATAACAGCAGCAGAATAAAATGTCTAAAGTACTTTGATATTAAACCTGTCTGCTTTAGGGGTTAACATAAAATTGTTGGAATACATACTGGTACAGTATTACTCAGTTTACTCTAACTGACACTTTGGAATCCCATCAGTCTAGTTCATGTACTGAATTGTTTAGACTTGAGAAAGTTCAGAACTTTTGCTACACAGTGCAACAGCAGAGTTCACCGTCTGCAGCAGTTTTAGCTGTGGTGGTCCCGGAGCCGCTCCCCTCAGTGGAAACCTCGTAAAGTGCCATGCAGGAAAACAAGCTTAGGGCACTGAGTCCACTCTCGCAGCGGTGGGGCAGAGTGGACTGGGGTTTGTTTGAAGTAGTGTGTGTTCCAGCATGTGTGTGCGCCACCAAGTTGTGTGTGTGTGTGTGTGTGTGTGTGTGTGTGTGTGTGTGTGTGTGTGTGTGTGTGTGTGTGTGTGTGTGTG
>JBBPDC010000038.1:760945-793057 GCA_037974485.1 Hemigrammopetersius urotaenia
TGTGTGTGTGTGTGTGTGTGTGTGTGTGTGTGTGTGTGTGTGTGTGTGTGTGTGTGTGTGTGTGTGTGTGTAAGGGAGAGAGTGTGAGAGAGACTCCCATCTGACTGTACGTTGGAATCATTTATTACCAACAGAGGGCAGCACATCTTGATAATTCAAGATGGTGCTGTTTGGAAGGGGGTCTCTGACCTTACAATGATTTGGTTTGATTTAGATGTATTAGTAAATGATTCAGTGCATTCAGAAGTCTCAGAATATCACTGTTTGATTTTATTGCGTTACTTGTTTTCGAAAAATTGAACTAAGATGAGAAGAACTTTATTTATCCCGAGGGACATTCATTAGCATGCTGAGTGCAACAAGAAGCATAAAAGAGAATGCACAATATATATATTTTTCTAAAACAGTAGTGCAACCAATTACAAGGACGTTGTAACAGAATAACAGTGTCACTGCTGTGTGTAAGATTTGGTGTGCTGGACCAGCAGATCGGTAGTTTCGTTTATGAAAGTGACTGTTAACACAAAATGATTTATGGATTTGACACACACTAGATGAGTTATTGATGTATATGTTCAGAACTTTACATCAGGCTTTGAAAATTGGATGGAAAAAAATGTGCACATTTGTTTGATTATTATAATTGACTCTAATGTGGCAACCGTGATGCATTAGAATCCCCACCATCCAGTGAACAGCAACATACTCATGTGTGTCTGTCTTTTTGGGTGCATTCTGTGGTGTTGTTTTAGAACTGGGCAATTTGAAGGAGCTGGAGACTCTAGACGTGTCCATGAACCTCCTGAGGACTCTTCCGGAACGGCTTGCCCGGTGCCTGTCCCTGCAGTGCCTGACCGCCGACCGCAACCAACTGCACTTCGTCCCTCGGCAGCTCTGCCTGCTGCCCGACCTCAATGAGCTTTCCATGGCTGCCAACTGCCTGACCTCGCTGCCCCTAGGTGAGTGCCGTCTTCAGTCTACACTGCTGGTCACCAAAGCTCTCCTGGAGATTTCAAACTCCAAAGTCTGAAAATCAAAAACACACCCAGTCCAGCTCATAAAGGCCCTCTGAAGAAAAAAGAAAAAAAGGAGCTAATTCTAGAAGAAAGTTGCCGCAACATTCACCTAAAGGGGAATTGCACCAGTTTTTCAACATTGCTCAGTAATTAAATCATTGAGAAGTAAACACAGTTAGAGTGGTTTGATGTAAAACCGCTCCACTCCAGAGAAACGTGCTGAATCAGAATTGTTTACTGTGGTAGTGAATGGAACCAGATGTCTGAAAAGTTTCTAAAAACTCCTTATGGGGAGTAATTCAGTGAAATGATGAGACATTGTTTTTTGATAGTTTTGAGATAAGCTTTTGGTCTAAAATGTATTTATTAAGGCCATAAATGGCAAAGAGATTAATGCTGAGATTTTTGAGACATGACGTTTTTTTTCTTAATGGTTTTCATAATGACTTTCCCTACAGTGTGTTCTAGAATTAATTTGGAGTCAAAAGGGTTAAACTAATTGAAACAATTACATCATTAATAGAATCTTCAATAAATTACTCGATTAACAGTTTAATGAGTGGTGAAAGCCTTACTGAAAGCATAATGACTGTGGCAACAGGGCAAAGGAAAAATCAAAGCCAAAATAAACTTTATGGTCATCTCAGCTATATTCATGGATACAGCAAGATGAGGCTCCAGATTTTACAAAACAACACAGAATACACATACATAAATGAATTATGAGTAAAAATTTACTGTTTTGTACAGTTGTCAATTTAAACATCCAAAAGTTGTGCACATGTGCATGGATTAAAGTTCTCTGTCGCTGTGACGGATTTCCGTCAACTGAGGGCACTAAAGGTTAATAATGAGATTGATGCAGATCCGAAGGGATAAATGGGGAGCGAGGGGTGGAGCTGAACAAGCTTCGGCAGACAAAAGTTCTGGAAAGGCTTTCTTTTTCTTTGATTTAATTACGATTTAATTATTTTTCCTAAAAATAAAAATAAACTTTATGGTTTCAGCAGTTCTCTTAAACATTGACGGCTGCGAGCTGTTTCTCGACGCTCGAAGGACCCAAAACTCCGAAGCTCGATATTCAGGACAGTGGCTCTGGTATCGCGAGTGCAGGGAGAGCTTATGCTCCGTTAAAAATAAGTAAACAAAAGCAGTTTTGGAGTCTATTTTCTTGCTGTTAACAGAGGAATGGCAGTGGCAAGTAGTGTTGTGTCGTTCGCGATCTTTTAAGTGAACGTACTGAACTGAATCACTTGAGGAAGTGATTCGGTTTAGTACGTTTGGCTCTGTCTAGCGTCGAGAAACCGCTCGCAGCCAGTAGGCTACTCCGCAGTTTTGGAGTCTGTTTTCTTGCTGTTAATAGAGGAATGGCAGTGGCAAGTAGCGTTGTGTCGTTCGCGATCTTTTAAGTGAACGTACTGAACCAGTATGGTTGCTTTAATCCATGCATGTGGCATCTGCAAGATTTCAAGTGGTCAGCTGGAAAACAAACAAAAGGCTGGAATTGTACTGTGTGTTTTATATGTGCAAATTATCAGCTGCAATTCAGTATAAATGCACAGTTAATCTCTGAAAATGCAGGAAGTCTATATTCAAGTAGAGATGTAACATGGATGTGTTTTGTGCATGTAGCTGTGTGTGCATCATAATCCAATAATAACAGATTAATCAGCCCTAGAATTATCTTTTATTGCAACCCTAAAACACACAAGCGCCGTTTCATACCAAGGTATTTTCTTGTAACTGGATATTATTGGCAAAACCCTCTTCAGAGTCAAGGCCTTTCTGCACCTTCCTCACCTCGTTTAGCTTCATCTTCATGATGTTTCCCACCCTGCTCTCAGCTCAGTACTGTGCAGAGTCGCTGAGACGGAAGCCCCCGGCTGGGCTCAGGGCCTGTGGCTGTTAGTTGAAGGTGAGGTAGTGAGCGAGTCACATAGAGCTGCAGGTGCTGTGGTGGGCCGCCTGCTGTGAGGGGCCCCAGGGGCATAGTGGGTGATAATGAGCCTGGAATGCTGTTCAGAATGGGTTCGCATTGCTTTTCTCTCTCGCTCTCTCCCTCTCTCTCTCTCGCATGCTCTCTCTCGCTCGTTCGCTCTCTCTTTCTCGCTCTTGCTTGCTTTCTCTCTCTCTCTGCTCAGCTATTCACGGCTTCAAAGGCTTCCAATCTCTAAAGCAGCCATGATAGCATCTAACTCAAGTTTACCTCAAGGACAGCTGAGAACTTTGATTTCATCCTCCATCGTGAATAGCTTTACTGTGCGCATTTAAGCTGTGATATATGGGCATAATGATTATGCTTCCACGCTTAATGCCTCTGCATAGGTCATGATTTCTTAAATGGTGTCTCAGAGTGACTAACTGTAGACCTCCCTGGTAGATCTGGGACGCTCCATGGAGCTGCAGTTTGTTTTCGTGGACAACAATGTTCACCTCAAAGGCCTGCCATCTTACCTGTATAACAAAGTCATCGGCTGCAGCGGGTGAGTATCCCAAAGGCAAGATAGCTATGCCACACCCCACAATGAACTTTCTGATCATATGTTTAATATTTTGGTGCATTATGCATCAAATGTCCTATTTTAGGTTCTACTTTTCACTGTATTGCTTTTCACAACCCCCCAAAAACCTTGTACAGATTTCGGTTATCCACAAAAAAGAGCTGGCTTCCAAAACCTCCAAAAAATAAATCTCAGGAATGCAGTGGTCCAGATGAAATTGTAGAATTAATTAGACCACAGCCATTCGGTAAATGTGTGAAAATTAGATTTGACTTCATCATTTAATGAGGGGAGAAAGTTGGGGCTTACCCTGGGAGTCTTCTTTCCTGCCAGTTCTGATACATGCAGAAACATTTATGACATAGAACAGTAGCATGATTGTACCCGTGTGTGTGTGTGTGTGTGTGTGTGTGTGTGTGTGTGTGTGTGTGTGTGTGTGTGTGTGTGTGTGTGTGTGTGTGGACCACCTCTCAGGTGTGGTCTGTCTTCTCAGGTGTCTGATGTGAAACAGCTCTCGCTGGCCCTTGAAGATCTAAGTGTGCCTCTGCCTTCAGAAGTGAAAGCCATTGGCTCTGAGGTTGACCGGGTGCTGACTCTGGAAGAGCTGGCCATGAGGACGCTGCATGTTCCCTACAGCCGGCCCAGGAAAGGTGACCCTGTCACCAACCTTTTCCTGGCTTTACAAAATGCAGTAATCCCCCACTTTTCTGGTTCTCCGAAAAAAAAAACTGCGTTAGACTGAATCCGCGAATGCTGATCTGCGTAAAACTGAGGGGTTACTGTATATGCTCACCATTCCTTTTTGCCCCTGAAAAATCTCTTTAGATTCAAGATTATTTGTTTGTCACATACATAGTTAAACAACATCTAGTGAATTGTGTCTCTGAGTGCATTCAAGTTATCAAATAGTTTAAATTAAAGAGAAATTTGGGAGTGCTAAACTAAGGTAATAAAACTAATAAAGACTAATTAAAAAAAGTAAATATTCGGAAGAACTGTACAGTGTATGTAATACAATATCTGTGTACTGTAAAGTGCTGTGTGCGAGACTGAAATGATAGCAGATGAGACACAGTAAGGTAGATAGTTACATAAATGATAGCTTATGTTAAGTTCTGTTTAACTTTTTCATTCATTAGTGCTTTTGCTGGCACATATATTATGGGCTACTGATAAATTATCCAGTGTCCAGTGCAAAGTGGCATTCAGTGCTTCAGTATACAGCAACTTTTCAAGCATTTGCATTACCAGTCAAACATTTTTGTAAATCACATATTGTTACCACTTATATTCAGGGTCCCCGCGGATGCTTGAAAAGTATTAAAAAGTATTTCAAATGGAATTTAAAAAGGGGTGGCATTAAATTAATTGTAGTGTGAATTGAAGCAATGATATCTGTTCAATGAGCGATGGTTGGAGGAGGAGAAGTACAGTAGCTGGTTGAAAAAGACTGTGTTTTATATATATGTTTTTGAAATCTCTCCTCAGATGCACAGTTCCTGCCCCCATTTGTGCTGCCCAGCAGTCTACTGGACCTCTTGCAGTGTCCTCTGGGTCACTGTCATCGCTGCAGTCAGCCCATGTTCACCATCGTCTACCCCAAGCTTTTCCCCCTCAGAGAGACTGTGCTGGCTGGAGTACATAGAAAGTATGTGATCAACACTAGGAATACAACCAATGATTATTTTTATAATCAATCAGTCTATGCATTTTTTAAACCTTTGCCTGTGTCGCAGCACGAGCATCCTTTACACCACCATTCTTTACATGAATACCACTTTTAAAAAGCCCTCATCCATTTTGCCTCTCCATTCTCACTGAACATTCAGTGTGACTTTAATAAAGTGGAGTGAAGGTAGCTCAGTGGGTAGGATACTTGCCTCCAGACTAAGAGGTCATGGGTTTGAATCCTACCTTCAGCAAAAAACAACCACTGGCTCCCTGAGCAAGACCCATATCCCCAAGTTGCTCCAGGGATACTGTCCCCTGCAGTTAGGGAATGGAAGTCGCTTTGGATAAAAGCGTCTGATAAATGCCGTAAATGTAAATGATATTGTGACTAACATGTTTACAGGGTGGCGGTAGCTCAGTGGGTAGGATACTTGCCTCCGGACCAAGAGTTCATGGGTTCGAATCCTACCTTCAGCATCACCACTGGGTCCCTGAGCAAGACCCTTAACTCTAAGTTGCTCCAGGGAGAGACTGTCCCCTGTAGTTTTAGAGAATGAAAGTCGCTTTGGATAAAAGCGTCTGATAAATGCCGTAAATGTAAATAAAGGACTGGATGTGCTTTAATTGAGCTTGAGAAAAGTTTTGGGGATGAATCGGGTGACCATTGACCTCTTGTAAGATTTCTTTTAAGGAAGTGTTCCATATTGCTATAGATACTACATAAAAGTGCAACCTTTTGGAAGTTCTCGTGTATAGTTTTCATGGTTACCAAATATGCACATTTTTGCAGTATTGCCCCCTACACTTCCTTTAGTGTGTGAGCATAAGGGCACTTTTCTTTTGACATGTTTTTCAGAATCAAGAAGGACAAGCGCTTATTAGCAATATAGCCCTAATTTACATATAGTAATGTGCAAACATCTTGAGCGAACCCCTCTTGTCTTTGGCATATTAATTAAAGAAATGTGAACAAATGTTTTACTGTGACGGGCTGCAAAGTGCCTAAAGATACAAGGAGCCTAGATAAAGGAGTTCCAGCCACTTAGCATTCAGCACCACCTGATCATCTGGAATCATCTGCACCTGTTTCTTCACTGGTTCAGGACTTAAGTTAGATGGTCTTTGTTCTGCTTGAATGATTCCTACGTAGGTCACTATGTGGCTTAACAAACAAAAAACATTCCTCTGAATGAAAGTCTGGATCTTTGGAAACAAAATATGAAGAAATGAGGGGTGGCTCCAGCACTGTACATTCACCTTATGCTAACTCACAGACTCTCAGATCCTATTTTTTGTTGCTTTGCGCCTCCCGCTCCTCTGCTTATCTCCTCACATCTCCCACCTTGTTGTTAAACTGATGAGCTGGCAGTGCTGCTCCAGGTTCACTCCGCTGTGTGTCATGGCCCATTTGTAATGGGACACCGGCATTTCTGTATCAACATCTCCCACCCTAAACCAATCAGAGCAGCTAATTGCCTGGACTCAGGTCCTCCACATGCATTAGAAGATTTAATCGGCCCGCCAATTACCTCTGGACCAGTCGACTGCTGTGGGACAGCTTAGTAGTAGTCAGCAGCTGTGTGTGTGTGTGTGTGTGTGTGTCTGTGTGTCTGTGTGTGTCTGTGTCTGTGTGTCTGTGAGTGAAAGAGTTTGGATCAATGTTTTCAATCAATGTGGTTGTAGATACCTGTATAAAATGATAAAGTGCTGTATAACTTTACAGGTTTTGAAATATTTATCAGCAGTAAACATCAGAGCTGATTCTAAAAATGAAAAGAACAAAGTCTATATTAACATTCTGATTGCATATCAAACATGATCAAATCTGGGGGCAGAAATGTTTAAAAATGATTGTAAATAGATCATTACAGTCAATTATCATTTTAGAACCTCTGGCTGTTCCCAGATTTGATTAAAACATTTGCAGATTCCCTCTGATGTCCAGATGTTAATATTTACATCTACGCTGTGTTTGATGCTTCTGAGGGGAAAGGCTTTCAGTTTTCAGGTGAAGCTTACTAAAGAGCTCATCTTGTGTTTTTTTTTTCTTTGTCTCTCCGTTTCTATTTTTCTCCTTTTCTGTCTTTCTTTCCCTCTTATTCTTTCTCATTTGTTCTTTCTCCCTTTATGTCCCTCATTTTGTCTCCTCTTTTCCCTTGTCTCTGCCTCTTATACTTTCTTTCTGTCTCTCTTTGCCTTTTCTTTATCTCTCTTATTGTTCTCTGTTTCTCTTTCTTTCTCTCTTTTTCCCTTCCTGTTTTATTTCTTTCTCCTTTTTGTCTTATTCTCTATCTATTCTTCTCTTTCTTTTTCTTTCTTGCTCTTTTCTCTGTGTTGTCTTTCACCTTTTTGTCTCTCCTGTTTCTCTGTCACTCTGTCTCATTCCTTCTTTCTGTCCTCCTCCATTGCTGTCTCTTTTTCTTTTTCCTTTTTCTTTCTCCCTTTGTCTTCCTCGTTTCCCTTAACTCTTTCTTATTCTCTCTCTCTCTCTCTGTCTCTCTGTCTCTCTGTCTCTCTGTCTCTCTGTCTCTCTGTCTCTCTGTCTCTCTGTCTCTCTGTCTCTCTCTGTCTCTCTGTCTCTAACAGAACAACGGTGAGTTTTGTGGCGTATTGCTGCTCCATTCAGTGTTTGCAGGCATTTGACCTGCAGGGCTGAAGACCGTCTGTCTCCAAATCAGCTCCTCCACTTTGGTGCTGTCCCAGTCAGAAGGACTGGGAAAACATAACAGACCTGAAAACACAACCGAATTGATACTGAAGAACCTGAAAACTACAGATCCGCTACAGACTAAAACAGATACAGCACTTCTCTGAAGAAACCAGGAACCGGGGGCCAGACGAGGCGTGTGACGGCCCCATCAGACTGTACTGTAATCTATCAGAAGCAGGCAGCCGGCAGTATGGACTCTTTTCCATGTTTTCATGTTTTTAGCTGGCGATGACGAGTTCTCTTGAGTAGTTTTAGATGGATCAGTCTAGTCCAGACAGGAGGTATTTTTGAACATTGAAGAGATTTTTACCTGATGGAAGTATTTGAGTAGTTTTTGAAGAGCATATATTTATTCTTCTGAAGATCTGTCTCTGATCAGGAGATGACCTGTGTGAAGCCTTTATTTTGATTGTAGGTGGACGCCTAAAAAGAAATATAGTTTATCTAAGAAAGAGAGACCGAAAAACGAAAACATCGTTTTATTCTATTGAATGTGTGCTCAGTGGACCACACAAATGCAGATTAACTATTCATTCAGTCATTCATTCATTCAAGTCTTATGAGTACAAACTGAAGTTCATATTTTACAGGAATATTCCAGCATTTTCCAAATGTATCTCTGTTTGATGAGCCTGAGTTTATCACCGATTACAGCATAGAAAATATATATTTTATTATTGAATGCAAATTTGCACACTTGCACTGAGACCTGGAAGACCAATCCCACTAGAAAACCTAGCCCATCTCTAAAATAACAAATTGTATAATTGAATAATTCATGGAACTCTTTTATAAAAATGCGCATTTTGCTTAAATGTTTCCTTCTTGAAATCAGTTTCTGTCCGTTAGCTTCTATAATATGAAAGGAGGGTTTTCTGTTTTAGGTTTCTGGTTAACTTTTCTGACTACATGGTTTGTGGGGGGAAAAAACTGCCTGTCGAAACAGATTGTACCCTGAAAATGTGGCGTACAGGGATTTTGTAAAAATTACTGGAAAACTCCTGTAAGAACTACAGGTCTGCATCTGCATCTAGTGCTATTTAACCATTCAGACCCCTGTGTGGTTTAATGCTGTGACTCCTCTCTCTAGCTATTAACACAGCAGAGTGTGACCGTTGTTGAAAGACAATTCATCATCATTTGTGAAGAAGGTGCCATTTCCCATAATGTCTAGTTATCTATAGGCATGGGAACATAAAACAAATAAACATAAATGTTCTAATATTCAGTCATTTGTTGGTCGAAATGTTTTAAACTAGTGAAACATTTTAATGCGAGGAAGGTTGACTGGAGGGTGTCAAGGAGATCGGTACAGCTCAAGAAGTTTTATTTTTCTTTACTAGTTCTTTCTTTCTAATTTAAACAGTAAAACAGTCTACAGGTCTGGACTGGTCTATCTGTTTTCTGTATGGATAAAATATATGATTTTAAGGAATAATCTACCACTTTTCAGCCAAATGATCATACCTGATGACAGAAAACCTGTTCAGTCAGGCTGAAGCAGCTGCCTGTTGGCTTCTGTTCTGTTTGGGCCAACTGTGTGACTTGTGTGAACATTTTATGTCCAATTTGATTTTAAAGGCCTAAAAATGACAACAAATAATATTAGCGAATACAATTTCATATTTACAATTAATGTGCTTTACTTTGATTTACTCTCAGATCCTTACAACGTCAAATAACAAACACTGGGGGTAGAACTATCCATGCTTTATGGTTTTGTGAATGCCTTGAAAAAAATGTAGTTCGGCAAAGAAAGAGATAATGAAAGGCTAAATTTTGTTCTGTTGAATATTTGTTCACAATGAATCACAGATACAGATGAATTATTCATTCACAGTCATACGTTTATGTCTTTTGAATACAAGTTCAAGCTCAAAAAGACTATTTAATACAACAGTTTTCCAAATTATCTCTGCTGTACCACTGAATGGAAAAAATATAGATATTTTATTATCTAAATGTGAATTGAGAGACTGGAAAATCCCCCCCTGGGAAAACATGTCCTATCTCTAAAAGAACAATTTGAAGAATCCATGAAAACATTTTACAAAAACACATTTTGCATAAATATTTCCTACTGCAACTCAGTAAATTCCCATTTGCTTCAATTATATGAAAAGTTTTGAAATGTGTAATTGGGATTGTGGTGCAAAGTACTTTATATTGTGACTTTGGGTTGGAACTACATTTATTTATTTATTTATTTGGGGTGTGTGTGTGTGAGAGAGAGAGAGATATACATCTCTGGAAAAAAATAAGAGCACTGCAAAAATGTAGTTTTATCTCTTATAGGCGCAAGTAATGAACAGCTTTGCCTTAGTTTTAAGAACTGCTGAAAAGGCATGGCATGGAATGCTTGTCATACAAATAGAGATGTGGATTTCAAAATAAATTTAAAATTTTTTCCTGTAACATGTTAAAGGTTAGGTTTGCTTTTTTCCTCCTCCTCCCCCAAATTTGTAGTCCAATCATACAATCCCACCAACGCTGAAAATTTACATGAGGCGCCACCACATCTTTCAGAAGTCGATTCTCTCAGATCGTTCTCAAATCAGTCTCTCATTCCTCATCATAAACTCCACTTTCTGCCCAAAATTACAAAAGAGTGGGAAGACGTTCTAGGGACTCCCTGGAAAAACCCCCGACAGTTTTGTGAGGGATAATTGAGCAGTACGGCCCCCACGACAAGACGGATTGGAAAAACAGACCTGTGTTGGCTGCTGAAAAGCAACAGAGCAGTAAATCAGCTCTGACAGCCTAATCTGTGATAAAGTGGTCCAATACATAAATCCACCGAGGTCATTCTTCAAGGCTGGGATTCACACAGTAGAGACACTTTACTGAACTTATTACAGTTATTGAACTATTCACGCCCCTCAAAGGATTTTGTCCATCCAAGTGTTCTCAAAATCTGGGAATAAATTTGCGATGATTTATAGATGAACGTCAAAACACACAACAGCTGACAAATTAAACTTTCTCTGGCTGATCATTTTAAGATCTCTGAGGTGCTGAAACTATACTGTATCATTTTCTGTATTTATTGTTTCATTACGTTTTTACAGTAGTGATGACCAGGATTTCTTATAACACTCAACCTGCTCTTTGGGCTCCTGACCACAGATGGCACTGCTGATTTCATGGGTATTTACTGTTATATTGGATATTTCTGTACATTTCTGGTTAAGTGGGTACAGTTTTAATACAAAATAAATCACTTTTTAAAGAAGCATATGCAAATGAGACACTGTCTACTTAAATATACATACATGGGAATATTTACAAAACACAAGTCTAGCCATTGGGAGATTAGAATTCAAATGTTTGATTCATTGTGAGGACACAATCCAGATCAAGGACACATTACTGAAATATCTTTCTAAAATCCTTCAGAATATGGTTGAGAATTAATATGCAAAATTTTGTAAATTTCTGGACTTGAATGTAGAGAAACAATCTAAATAATATTCATCACCCACTGAGATCTTCGAAATCCATTTCTGTGAAAGTCGTCAACGATACAAAGATCTCTTTGTACAGCACTGTGCAAAAGTTTTGATCTTACTTCTAAGGCATTCCAGACATTCATGTATTTTTAATGTAGTCTTGAGGAACAGTTCTCCAGGCTTCCTGAAGGACTTTCAAAGCCTCTCGTTTTCAGTCCAGTGAACCTGACCAGTTTCAGAGGAATGATTTTTGTTCGTTAAGCCACACAGTGACCTACATATGAATCATTAAAGTACATTTACGGCATTTATCAGATGCTTTTATCCAAAGCGTCTTACATTCCCTACCTACAGGGGACAGTCTCCCTGGAGCAACTTGGCGTTAAGGGTCTTGCTCAGGGACCCAGTGGTGGTGCTGAAGGTAGGATTCGAACCCACGACCTCTTGGTCTGGAGGCAAGTATCCTACCCACTGAGCTACCTCCACCCATTAAATTAAAGCACGTCTAATTTAAGTCCTGAACCAGTGAAGAAACCGGAGCAGATGATCAGGCGGTGATCAGTATACTGGTGGGGCTGAATGATGAGTGATTTGAACTCCTTCATCTAGAACCTTGTAACTTTAGGCACTTTGCAGCCTATCATCGTAAAACATTTGTTCCCATTTCTTTAATTTACACAATATGCCAAAGATAAGGCTTAAACGTTTAGTTTTTACACCAACAAGGTGATTGAAAGCAAAATAGAAAGACCTGAGGGTGGCTCAAGATGTAGCTACATATATTTCAGTTTGATCCATTAAAGTCTTTATTAAAGCTGCAAACATTTTCAAGACTCAAGTTGACATGAATTTACTGAACAAGCTGAATTTTATATTAGAGTTTAAGAGAACACATGGCAGCATGTCTGTGTTGTGTAAGTGTGTAACACTGATGCTTTCCAATAAGTGGACTGGGGATTGATCTTCTGTTGGTATAAGTACACCACACTACATCCTTGGACAAGACTCCAAATGTTTCATTTGCCAGCTTCTATATAACATGATTAAACTGTAAGATGATCTGGATAAGAGCATCTACCAAGTGTTAATGTTACAGATGCAATGTATCCTACATTCTAAGTAATGACTGGCAATACCAACACTGTCCATTTTGGAATGGGTTTTCTGTGAATTCTCAGTCCTCATTTACATTAATGTTAATAGCTTATACAAACACACCTGGCTGACTAAATCACTGTTGATAGCTGATTTACAGCAAGTTCATTGCTCTAATACTGCTAGTAGTTGGTTTATAATAAGTTTAATGCTCTAATACTGCTGGTATTTGGTTTATAATAAATGTAATGCTCTAATACTGCTGGTATTTGGTTTGTAATAAGTTTAATGCTCTAATACTGCTGGTATTCGGGTTTATAGCAGGTTTAGTCCTCTGATAGTGAATGCTAAATATCTTCCCACTCCTTACGCCTGCAGTAATACTAATAAAGCATTTAAATTAGACTGAAATATATGTCATGCATAAAATATATGACATAAACGCAATTTCATCTGACTCAATCGTGTTGACGGTATGTGTTTTATTCCCGTGAGGATGGAGAACACGTTTGAAGCTTTACTTTTTCAAATGAGGTCGTAAAATAACGACCCCTCCGAGGACCAAGAGGAGCAATAACAGCCTGTACGATACACGCACACACTTGAACATTACGGACAGCCTGCTGGAGAAGTTACAAGACGAACAAAAAACAAAACACGACTTCAGTTGTGCCGTGTGCGGATCCTCCAGGAGCAACCGCAGGTCGGAGGGATTCTCTCGCCCCTCGAGTGAAGTAGCTCGGCTGTTAGGGAGGGAGGAGTCGCGGGGCTGGAGCTATTGCCCGAGGATCACTACACCAGTAGTGAGACAGCGATTTGAGACACACGGAGGACATGTCAGCCTTGTTTTGCTCTTATATTCTTTAAATAAGACAATTTTAAAGGTAAGTAAAAGGGGAATGGGCTGAGGACAAGGGTTCATAGCAAAACGGGGTTTGTTTATCATTTTTTGTTGTTATTTATGCTTTTTTTGCGGTCAACCTTTGCTTTCTCGGTTTATACCAGTGTCATATTCAGTACTTGAAAATGTGAGTGTGTGGTGACCCACCAATCTGAGTGTCGACGGTTTTTTTTAACCTGAAATGCTTCGCTGAAAGAGGTTTGTGGGTTTTCAGCTGTACTCCTGAAGCCACTGGAACCTTACACAGATACTCAAATTTATCTCAAAGTACGACTTATAACTGGTATTCTACTTTTAGCCTTTATTACAAACCGTTTATGTTAGCTTCTTTTCCATTTCAGGCCATTAGAAAGCATAAAGAGCAGCTTTTATACCTTTGTTTTTGTTTTCCAGGTTTGTATACGTTTCTTTGTATGCATGTATATTTATACGCATGTCTAGTAATGGGATATTGTATGGCTCTGTGTGATTAATCTGTAACTGGGGCTGCTGGTTATAAGTGATTACATTGTATTTGTTTTTTATAAATTAATACTTTTATGAAAAGAAAAGTGATTTTGGATGTTTAACCTGTTCAGGCTGGTTTTCCCAAAGAACACCAAATGGGCTTTAGTTCCCTACTGAGTAGGGTCAGTATAATTCAAGCCTTGACCCTCTACATGGTGCCCTGCATCCATACCCTCTGTGGCCTGTTAATGGTGCAGTTATATCTGGCTCAAGCATTAATAAAACAGCCTTATGGTTTGAAAATAGCCTGCAAACTGTGGGTATGTGCATTCTGGGGGCTATTTCTGGTGCCCTCTGAGGTTAATACCGGACGGCCTATTACATTAGGGCAGAAAGCAGTGCCGTCCGCTCCAGATTTTGTAGATGCGGGCAATTTGATTAGATTGAGTGATGCCTGCTCCGACAAATTACATGCATCACTGTGCATATGGCAACTCATGAGGCAGCACATTTAACATAAGTGTCCTGCAGGCTGAGCTTGAAGGCACTTACAGTCAGTCCCTGAAGGCCGTGATGTATTGAGACAGGTACATTAAAAGGAGCCGTGGACATACGGAGCAGTGATATGTGGCCACGGTGTTTTGGTAAGGAAGGCAATCATGCAGTATGGACTTTGAGGTCGCGTCCTGCTCGTCGGCGCCGCAGCTGCCCACAGTACTTTCTTACATGTGAAACACACTGTGCCCTTATTTCTCCTTTAACTTGTGGTGATATGGCATAGTGAGGAGGCATGGGGAGAGTGCACGGTAAGTCAAGTCTCCATGTGAGAAGACCAATGTCATGTTCTTGAAATGTGGTTTCTTTCTCTCTCTCTCTCTCTCTCTCTCTCTCTCTCTCTCTCACACACACACACACACTCTCTCTGTCTGTCTCTCTCCATTCTCCTCCAGATTTGTTTCAGGCGGAGCAAAAAAATCCTAACAAGCCTACAAGCCTCCTTCCCACTCACACTCAGGGCTGAGGAGCTTTGGAGCTCAGGACTCGCAGTCCGATCTGGACGATCACTCTCTCGGTAAGCCCCTTCAATTACTGCCACTTTTACAAACACTGTTACCCTATTGGTCACTGATGGTTCATACTTCATCACAGTGTAAGATATATATCCTGTAAACATCTGTTTGGAATTACTGAAGACGTTTAGTTTTGGGTAATGTGACTAATTTTTGGCTAATACAACTTCACTCCACCTCTTGAAGACCCTCCTTTAAATCTCGCTTGCAGTAATAACTGTGAACCAGCCGACTGGTTTGCGTACTCATTATGCGCAACAGTAATACCATCTGTCAGGAGTTTATTCTCAGCCTGCTGATTCTTAATATACTCACTCTTTGTAAAACGTGCGGATAAATCTGTTATTGTTGCTCTAATGAATCAGACAGTGTAGCTTCATAGAGGAATTCACACTGATCTTTAAAGTTATTGTACTGTAGTGTTGCTGTTGAAATTTCACACACAGAAAGCTTCACAGCATGCCATCAGATTTCAACTGAGAAACTTATAAGTAATAAATATAAATTAATGTGCATTTTAATTATATTAGCCATGCACATGATTACTCATTACTGTCGATATCAGTCTAAGTATATTACTCATAGGTATTAGGCCTCTATTAATTATGACTGCACAAGCTGTAATATTTATTAAGTATATTAGCTAAGTAGAATGAATCATTTATCACCCCATATACTATCATGTATGCTTTAAGTATGTTAGCCATATATGTTAGACTGTGTATTAGTACTTATATATATATATATAGTGTGTGTGTAAGTTTGTATATACTAGGCCATTAACACAAGGCTCTAGTCAACGCCCCCCTGAGAGAAGTCGACGTGTTTTTTTCCCCTCTCTGTGCACTCGCTTGTGTACACAATGCAATCTCTGCCTCTGATTGGCTTACGCTGACATGCGTTCCTTGACTTAAGCAATTATTATCGTCCCTTCATTAAAAGGGTGATAACGTTGGCGCGAGGGGAATCTAAACACAAGACCACAACAAGACGGAACACTAGGCAGCAGAGAAGACAGACACACATCACATGTGTGGAGATACTTCACTCTAGACAAACAAACAGCACAATGACCTGTACAATCTTTAAGTCGATGTGAAAGTAAAATAAAAGTATGAGCGTTCTGCACGGTAATCTGAAACGGCCTCCGCTAGCTAACATGGCTAACGCTAGCACTATAGGGAGTCTCCAGTCCGGAGGATGCTGCTGAGGCTGCCGTGGCTTAAGCTGTTCCCACTTTCTGTTGTACACTTAAATTTACCAGAATATTCAAATGTCATGTTGACTGTTAATGTCACAGAGAAATCTAATATTTATGGCCAAGCTAGTTAGGTAAGTATTATTATTTATTACTATATATTGTGCTGTATATTTGAAGTATATTAACTGTAATTTATCAGTTCTGGATCATTGCTCACTGTACTGTTTAGGTTTATTATCTAAAACTATTATCCATTGTGTCATTTATGTCTGTATGTAGTATTTTATCTGTTTTAAGTACATTAGCCATAATTCAGCCAGGCTCTTTAAACTGACAGTCATGGTTTCCATCGCTGAACATAAGTGTGAATGAGAAAATGAATGTAGTCTGTTGCCAAAGCCGAGTTTCTCTGAGCAATGCTGTCATATGATTTGATCTTCACTGGACTCACTTCTCCCTGGCTTGTGGCTTTTGGCGCATTTTCAGCTCTGAGCTGAAAGCTTATCCCTGTGGGGTCTCCCTCTAGTCTCATCCCACCTCTCCAGCACCAAAACCGAAAAACCTCTGGCTGCCTCCTGTCTGACCACCAGGCCGCACGTTTGATGCTAAATAGGTTCCCCGCGTGTCCAAAATTACACTCAATAAATACAGAAATCAAATAAAATTGTCTGCAAATATTAGCTCCTCAATCTGCCTTCCTGTAGTCGCATGAAGCTGGCTTTTGTGGATTGTAAATAGAAACCTCTAGACTTGCCAAATCAAACTGTGTATTAGATCTGGACGGCGGGACGAGTGTGCTTTACTGACCTTACTGTTGAGACCCAGTGCTGGCGTCCAAATCAGAGAGTTCGAGGGTTTGGCCCTGTGCCCTGGCAAAGGCCTGCAAACCGCTTTACACTTTTTTACTAGTGAGCCCCGCCTGGCCCGCACTTCATACAACTTAAAGAGCTTGAACGGGACCTAAACCTGAGTGGCCCCAGGTACTTTCACATGTGCAATTTCACAGGTTTGGTTTTAAAGAGATTGAGATATAGGAAATACCTTCCTCTTATAGTGTTGTTGATAACTTTTTGGCATTCTGCATGCATCCCTTCACAATGAGTAGATTTTTAAAAGACCCAAGACTATCATATAACAACATCTCAGGTATGAAGTTTTATGTTTGTAACTTTTTGTGATGACCTTTCAGAAGCGTTAAACTCATAAGACGTCTGGTTCCTATCACCACCATTCTAGTTTTAGTTTTGTAGACCTGGTGGAATTTCCCTTTAAATACCTTCATAAAGGATGGGGTTGTTTATTAGCGTTCACACTGATAATTCTCTGAAATTGTGCCATTTCTTTTAATGCCAGGTGGCCTGTTTGACGTGTATCGATCAGAGAGCACTTTGGCGTTTTCTGTGACGGTGGATGAGGTAAGGTCTGCTTGGAGCTGCTTCTACATGAGCATAAAAGGCAACTTCTAGCTTCGGCGGAGAAGCATTAATGGAAAACTAATTTTAGTCCCTATTTTTAATCAATTATTAAGTCACCAACTTGCATTTAAATCCCCAAAGGCGCGTGTCACTGCAGCGCACTCCAGGCTTACCATTAATTTAAATCTTGGACACTAATGCATGCCATTCCCTTGGCTGTGGTTCCAAACTGCGAGAGAGATGATCTACTCCTGCAAATTTCTCCCGGAAAACCCCGGCTCCTGCAGCCAAAAGAGTCTGCCTGACAAACAAGGGAAATGTTTTGCCAGAACGTATTCATCTGCTAAGCGGAATGTCTTCAGCAAGAATTTATTATTTTTTTTCCCGTCACCACACGAGTGATTGCTCAGGTTCGGTTCGTCCACCCTCATTCCAGAGCCAGCACTCTCTTGACCTTGCGAAGAGTGTGGATCAGTTGGAGGGATCCTGAGCCTAATTGGTGTTGCAAGAGTCTTTTGCTAATCCTCTTCTTCAGACCAATCCTCTTCTCTCCCTCTCGCTTAAAGGCCTTTGCTGTTAACTTTGACCTCAGAAGGTCAGCAGTGCACCGTATGGCCAGTGCTGATACCACTAGTCCAGGCTGGTTACTCAGAAGTCCAGACATTAACCAGACTTTGTAGCTTTGCTGACAGGAAACACCAAAATTTGATGAATAGCTTGATGAATCAAGCTTCTCCATTTTATGTCCATACAACACCGCTGGAGCAGCCACACATGAGCTTAACCCTTAGAAGCGCAACAAATGAGAAATTGTTGTCATACGGCAAAACAGCTCTTTATTTGGAAGTTCCCCCAGTTTGGGTTGATTCTCAAGGTGTCTTGCTTTGTTTGGTGTTCCTATGTCACGTAGAACCAAAGTTATTGTAGTTTAAAAAACACGTCATATTAATAACCATTTGCGTTTTAAAAATGGCACCACATACAAATGCCTAGATTTCTTTTATTTAAAATTTTAGAATAAAACGGAAAAATCTTTGATCCCAGGACACTTCCATGATAGTCTCTGCCCACAAGTGGGTGGGGAAAACCCGCAGAATGAGGGGATCCGGAGAGCGGCTGAGCGATTGTGTAAAAGGCAGCAAATATGCTGATACAAGTTCTAAGAGTTAAGGTCATGCCAGATGTTGGGTAGTGGGGTATAAAGCCTCTAATTTTTTTGGCACAGTGAAGCAGTAGAACTGCACTCACTGGAGTGTTGGAGTTCCATCCATATCTTTAGGATGTGCTGGAGTGGCGCCTACATCAGCACTCAACCTCACTAATGCTCACGTGGCTGAATGTGATCAGATCATGTTCCAATAGTCAGTGTTAAGTCTTGTCAGAGTATTAGTTGTTATAAACACCCTTTATACAGGATGAGCAGCTGTCTACAAACTTTTGAACAGTATAGCACTATGCGTGAAATCATGCCCTTCAGCTCCCATTAGCGTTCTTGAATAAAGTGTTGCTTTAAGGAGCCTGGCAGACCTGCAAAGATGCATTTCATGTCGCAGCAGTAAATGAAGTTGACGTTGTCCAATGTAACATTAATGTGCAGCATTAAACATTAACTAAAACAGATAGGCTTTCTGTCCAGATCGTGATCATGTGACCTGGCTAGCTTTGCACTTCTTCTGCTATATTCATACTGACATTCTTCTCAACGTATGTCAAATTACGCATTAAACCTGCTTTATGTAATGGCGTCAAAAAAACTACATACGTTTTGGTTAATTTAAAGTTTTGACCTTTTTCCATCTTTGGTTTTAGGTGTCATACCTTTGTTTATTCTATCCATGTTTATTCACATTATTGAATATACTTCAAAATATTGAAAGGCAGTTTTTCTACTAAAACACTCTCATCTCCAGCTACACTGTTCATGCTAAATTTATGTTTGAATGTGTTAGAACCCCTCCAAAAAAGATTACCATTGTAGCTTTTTGCATCAGTTCAGGTTTTGTTTTCATAAAAATAACTTAAATGGAGCTATAGTTTGGTACCTTGACTTCATGCTCCAGAAAAGGTTGAATGAAAATTGTGAAAATTACAAGTTACAAAATCTTTTAACTGCACTGACTTTCAAATTGTTTTTAGGTTTTTGTTATCATTATTATTGTTTTTGTAATTTAAATATGTTACAATTTTAAATCTATATCTCAATCAGTCAGTGTTTGACAGTGTTTGAACTGTGGAAACCCCTCACAACCATCTAACAACACCCTAGCAATCACCAAAAATGCCATAATAGCCAGCTAGCAATAACTTAGCAACCACCTGCAATGATGTTGTAACCACCTCGCAGCGCCCTAGCAAACAGCTGGAATACTATGGCAAGCATCATGCAACACATAGCAACCACCTGCAGTGCCATAGGAACCACCTAACAGCCACTTAGAATGCCCTGGCTAGCAACACTCTAGCAACCTATCAACCACCAGAGATACACTGGCAACCATCTAACAACACCTTAGCAACCACCTGAATTGCCATAGTAATCACTTATCCACGCTCAAACAATTACCTGGAAACCATGGCAACCACATAACAACAGTAGCAACGACTACAGATACCATAGCAGCCACTAGTGAATTGATTAAGCAGCGCAGTCACGCTTCACCTCTCCAGTTTCTTTTTGAGATTACAGCTATAATTGTTCCCTCTTCTTTTGCTGCCGTTTGCACAGATCCAGCTCTGTAGGCAAAATGTAGTCATGAACACACTCTGCTCACTTTGAAAAGATTAAGTATTTTAACTAGTAACCGGTCACTCTGACATGATGTTGCTTTTTTAAAACATTACCTTCAATTTTCTCAGCTCTCAGGTCTTGCTCATTTCTATACGCTTCTCAGAAAGTAGGGCTTTTGAACTGCTCGTAGTGCAGCGTCTCTAGGCGGAAATGTTTCAGCTGATACAGAAAGGATGAGGAGCCTGGAGCAGGCCTTAAAGCCCACCTCGCAGCGGGGAGTCTGCAGCTCTGTTTATTCAGCCTTAACATAAAAAGGAAGATTCGCATCTCGACGAGAACGAAACACCAATCCGAGGAATACGAGATAATTAGATTTAATAGATCAAACGTTTTTGTAGAGCCTTGCAGTGGCAAATGCCTGGCAGTGTAAGGACGTTTTCTCTAATCTAATACAGTGCCTGGCTAAGATACATTTCATGGTAGGACTGAATGATACCGGGTGGAGTTATATTGTGATACTGGGGCATTTAAAAAGCAGCTGTGGACCAGCTATTGTCAGAATGTGATTATATTTCTGTAAATTATAGCAGAATGCCTTTCACTGTAGAAGTGAGAAGTATGAGTGTGTGAATACAGACATATGTATAATATCTATATCTTATAATGATTTTTAATCACACGGTTTTCTGCAATTAATTGCATTTTTATATGCAAAATTAAACAATTAATTAAAAAGTAGTGTATTGCGCATTTAGTACTGCTACATGAACAAAAGTGCAATATCATTTAAACAAATAAAAAAGCAGTGTCCCTTTTAACAAAGTTATAAAAACTACAAAGCTACAATGCAGGGCTTTCACATTTTGTTTAGTTTGTTATAGGAGCATGGGGATCGGATCCATTACACCGCCTGCAAAGGGGGACCGACTCCATATTAAAGTCTGTATCTGAATGCAGTGTCATTAAAATCTCTGTTAATGTGGACAAAAGTAATGTAAGAAAAGCAGTGTTTACAGAATTTAAAGAATTAAAAGAAAACAAATCTCCTGTTCACTCTAAAACAAAATAGCAATAATGACTTTTGACAAACTTCTAGTAGTGTTTCACCATCCAACTGGTCTCATTGTGAGAGGAGAGTGTTGATTACAGCAGTGTTTTTATACTTTTCCTCATTATGTAAGATCAGTCCCTCATAAAGCAGAATGAGGTGCTTGTGTAGGAATGTAACAGACACTGGCATGGAATGGCTGTCAAACTCATAGAGATACTGATTTAAAAATAAATTGTAGTGGTCTCTTATTTTTTTCAGTGCTGAATATATGTAAAGAACTGAATTTGTTATGCACAGTAATTCCTTATATGTGTGTTTTAGAGTGGAGCTAATATTTTATACCCATATACCGTTTTATTTCAGCATGAACTGCTAGTTCAATGAGGCTTAATACAGCTAATCTGAACAGAGAACATTCGCAAACTTCACTTTTAAAGCTACAGTAACAAAAAGAGCTTGTTTCATTCTAATGGAAAACCAGAGGTTGGAAAAAGGTCATAAAGGAATTGTATCAGATGGAGGAGATGCATAGCTTATTGGGACCTATTTAGGTGAATATCAGTTTATGAATATATTTATTTAATGTTGCATTTTACTCCCTTTAAATTACATACAATAAACAGCCTAAAGTTATTTCTTGTTATCTAAATATTTGTCTTTTTTTTACCTTTATGGAATGATAATAGGGCATTAATAAGCAGAGCAATGAAAGGCCTAATTCATCCAAACTCCCCCCCCCCCCCCCCCAAGAAACATCAGTGATTGGTCAGATTACTCACCATGCAACATCCAGTGATTGGTTAAAAGGTTGTTTACGTATTACTCACTTATTACATTGACAGTATCAGAACTACAAAGGCTGATGTCACCATAGCGATTAATGAGCGATATATTGCTTTACCCCCGAGACTGTGTGGGCTGCTGTCTCTGCTAATTTGGCTTTATCAGTGATCCCTCATCTGACCATTTAATCCTGAGAGAGGGAGGGATGGGGAGATGGGGAAGGAGGAAAGGAGAGAGTGTGTGAAAAGAAGGGAGAGAGAGAGAGGGAGGAAAAACGGAGAAGTAAAATATTTGAAGGAGAGAGAGAATAGGAGACCAGGAAAAAGGGGGAGATGAGGAGGAGAGTGATAGAGAAAGAGTAATAAAGAGAGGGTGAGCAGGAGACAAGTAAAGAGAAGGGATAGCGAAGATGTGAGGGAAAGAAGGAAATAGAAACTGGTTGAAAGAGAGAAAGAAAGTGTGGGAGGCAAGGAAGGAGAGAGTGTGAAAGAGAGGGAGAGGGAAAGACAGAGAAGGTAAGAGAAGGGAAAGGTGAAAATGGGAGCGAGAGAAAGAGAGAATGGGAGATGAGGAAAGGGGTAGAGAGAAAGCAATAGGGAGGGAGAGAGTGATAGAAAGAGCAATAAAAAGAGGGCGTAGGAGACAAGGAAAGAGAGAGAGAAGAAGAGTGAAGAAGAAAAGAAAGTGAGAGAGAGAAGGAAAGAAACTGAGCAAGTAAAAGGGAGAAAGAAAGAGCGGGAACCAAGGAAGGAGAGTGAGTGTGAAAGAGAGGAAGGGGGAGAGAAAATGTGAAAGAAGGGAGAGAGAAAAGGAGCAAGGGAGAGAAGGGAAGAGTGAAAATGAGAAGGAAAGAGAGAGAGGGAGAGAATGGGAGACTGAAAGAGGGAGAGAGAAAGTATTATAGGGAGCAAAGGAGTATGTGAGAATGAAAGAGGTAGAGTAAAGCAGTAGTCTGAAATAGAGAGAGGGATAGAGAGTGAAAGATAGGGAGTGAAAGAGCATGAGACTGAAATAGCAAAACAGAGTGAATTATGGAGAGTGAAAGAGAGCGAGAGGGAGGGAGTGAAAGAACAAAACAGAGAGAGAGAGAGAGATTGGGAACTTTAGTGGAAACGTAATTGGGAGCGGCAGCATATGGTGCTCTTTACTAAACAGACTAAAAGAGAATAAAGTGCTGCAGTGACTCTCATAGGCTTTTTCATGACCTCACCCTCTTCACTCCCAATAAACGACACCTTCCACAGCAAGAAAAGCGTTTAGTGCTGCTCCAATATAAAGTTATACAGTAGTTAAACGCTGTCGTATTATGCAGACTAATTAGCTAAGCAGGTGTTTTTTTTTCCTGGGAAAATGTATAAAAGATCCTGCAGTTTTTGAAAACTCCAACACAAGAGTTACGCTCTCCAGGCCCCCTGATTGCAGCACAGATGTTTTTAATCTTTGCGAGTGTTGCTTTGTCATTCACTGTTCAGTTGAAAACACTCAGTCCTGGCGTAATTGCCCAGCAAGGCCTAACATATCACCCTCTGTCACCCACACGCGAGACCAGAGCGGACTGTGTTCTTTCCACCCTCCTTATAATGAGTTACCATATGATTTAGAGTGGAAGACAGACATATCCTCAACACTGCAGTCACTGTGTTATGTCATGTCTCAATGTCCTGTCATCCCAATTAGGTTTGTGCCTGAGTGGAAACATGTACTTTCATCGGAACGGAGGTTACAGTAGCTATTTGCATTTTTCCCTTTCTTCTAAACACCATTCTGGCCTTCAGGTTTCTTTCTAACAGACAGTATCAGTTTATCAGTTGGCCCTTTAGTCACAATTAGGGCTCTCGCAATCCTAACATTTTAGCTGACGATTAATTGTCATATGAATAATTAACAGTTGATCAGAATCAGAAGAATTAGAAAACTAAGAGAGAGAGAGAGAGCTTATTGCAAAGGGTTACATTCCAAGTGAAAAATTATGTTGTGATGTGGTTAAAAATGCCTAAAAATGGCTAAACCCTAATATATGCCCACAAATATGCTCCCAAAACACTTTGATTTCATTTTAAACTAACTTTATCCTTAAATAAAATGGTAAAAGGTAAACCTGTATTCACACTGTAGAGTTTCACTGAACTTCCACAGTGTTAGAATGTCATGTATCTATGTTACCCCTGTATAGACTGCACTGTAATTCATGTGCATTTTCTTTGGTATAAGCAGGTAAATACAGTAATAAATTATTTTAATTTACAGTATTTAAAATACAGGGCTTTAAGAAGAACAAAACAAAAACATGAGAACACTCCAGACTGGGGAAATTCTGAACTGCACCTGTCACAGATGCGTCACAGGGCAGCAGCCAATCAGCAGCAAGGAGAAATAAATAACATTCTCGGATTGGCTACTTTCAAACCTTCCACTTCAGAGTGCATAGGTATTTCACCATCCCAAGACACGCTTTCTTTGTATTCTCTGGACAGTACCAAAAAAGGTGTAGTTATTTTTTATATGGAAATGCAGCTGAATTTCCGTTAATATTTTTGTAACAAAATGAGTAAATTATATTTCTTAGTAAATTATATTTTAGTAAATAATATTACTTGCTAACCACAGCGCATGTACAGTATAGTTTCTACAGTTAAATTGGGTAGAGGAAGTATAATGGTCTTGTATCAACATTGTATCAACAGTTTGGAGAAGACCCTTTATTGTTCCAGCATGACTGTACCTCTGAGTGAAGTCTGTAAAGACATGGTTTGATCAGTTTTGTGCAAAGGAACACCAAACGTTTGCAGGGCCTTAACCCAACTGATGTGGCGGGTGACCAACGGCATATTAATGTTCATGATTTTGTAATGGTTCTGGTTCTGTGATGTAAACATTTTGTGACATGAAAGCTAACAGCTATGGAAAACAATTGCTGTCCGCTTGGGCAGTTCAAATATCCTTTCAAATAATTACAACAGGCCTAGTCACAAATATTACATCGCCTGATTGTAGTTATTAAAAAAACCTTGTGTTTAGCTGCTTGTTAATCAAATATGTTAACCTGCCCTTAGATAGATCCCTGTAAGCACAAGACACTGCATGTCTCAAAAGTGAAAATATGCTCAGGGGCTCCAGTAAGTGATACCTATTTGTTGAACTTGAGTTGTGTCTGTCATCTGTTGGGAGCTACTCATCAACAAGACAGATAACAAGCTAATTATGGCACTTTAGGCTTGTGCTGTTCTGGCTGCATCACAATGACAGTTAATCACAATTATTTAAATATTTATATTAATCAGCTGAAATTTCATAATTGTGGCAAACCTGTGGTGAAGAGTCAGATATAATTGTCAAATTGATTACAATCACATAAACAGTTAAAAGTCTTAAATCGTGTGAATATTGTTTAAATATTGCAATTAGTCTGTAGCTCTTGTTTTTAATCTTTTTAAACATTGTAATATAACGTTATCGTCAATATAATTTTACTGTATAATTTATTGTATAATTAATTTATAATTTATTGTATTTCGTGCACAGGTTTTCCAGTTCACTATAGAAAATGTACAGATGCATAAGGATGTGAAAGCATTTCTTATAAATGAAAGAAAATCTTGCATTATGCGTATTGGTTAATAATATTATAAAATAACAAGGGCATTTCAAATATGTGTGCTAAATGTGTTTTTTATTGATTGATTAATTTTATGGGCCAAACAGCACACTGGTGAGGCTTTGTTCTTAACTCTATTCACTAGTCATGTGGATTGAGAACCGGTACTAAACCTCTCCTGGTTCCTCACTGGTCAATGCTGAAATCTGGAGAATCTCTTGGATTAACGGTGCTGATATTGGTGTTTCTGTAGCGTTAATACAGTCTTGAAGCTGCTTTGTCAAATAATGTGAGATTGGATTAGTAGATGGACCAACACACATTGTTTGAGCATTTGTAGCGATGTCACCTAATTAAGGATCTCCAGTTCTCTATTTCTGCATCAAATTATGGAGAGTATGATTAATAAGATTGTTAATAAGTATTGATGTTGATTACCAGTGCATTATATGAACAAAAGTATTGGGACACACCTCTTAATCACTGAATCCAGGTGGCCTCTTCCAGTGAAGGCCAAACTTAATGCCTCATCATACTAACACATTTTGGACAATTCCAACTTTGTGGACACAGTTTGAGGAAGAACCTTTTCTATTCCAGCATGACTGTGCCCCAGGACCATAAAGACATGGTTGGATGAGAATCAGTGTGAAAGAACTTTACTGGCTCACAGACAGCCCTGACCTCAACCCCATCCAACCCCTTTGGGATGAACTGGAGTGGAGATTGTGAGTCAGGCCTTCGCGTCCAGCCTGGTCTCATAAATGCTCTACAGAACAAATGGGCACAGATTCCCCCAGTTACACCAAAATCTTGTTTAAACCTTCCAAAAAGAGTGGAAGAAAGCACATCTTGGGTTATAGCTGCAAAGGGGTGGGCAGCTCAGTATTAAACTCTATGTATTTGCATGTACTGTCATTAAAGTCCCTGTTGGTGTAATGGTCAGGCATTCCAAAACTTCTGTCCAAATAGTGTACATCGATATCGGAGCCATTTATATTTGGTCTTAAATTATACAGTTAGTGCAACACACTCCAACTGCTTTAATTTGCATTTTTCACCGCCAGTATTTTGCCTGTTCGCATATAAACATGGTTAACCAGTTTTCGTTCAGGACATAAACATCACTTTGGTTAAGACCACTGTAGACTTTCCCTCCCCAGAAAGCCCATGAGTTTGTTTGTCCACTGTGCGCTGGTGTTTACTCCCTTATGTTCGGTCGTTAGTTAATAAGCCAGGCTGGGAGGAGGTTCAGCAGAGCTGGATTCTCCTCAGTGACCCTGCAGAGCTGCTCTGTGGGTGTGTTGGACACAATCAGAAGAGAAATTCAGTCTAAGGAGACTTGTGATATACCCTTTGTGTTCAGCAGTGCCTTTACGCATGCCCTTGAGAATGTACATGTCATCTGACAGTGCTATTATTTTGCTTTGTGTGACAGGATTATCAGTTTTTCATGGCCATTTGGACTTGTGCTTCTTTTCTGAACCCCTTAGCAGCTTTTCGACCTCAACTTTAAAGCTCATGTGCAGATTTTTGAGAAAGAATAAGTGAAACCAAAAGAACAAGAAAAAGAAAAAACAGTCAAGATGTTTAGAAGTGGAATATTAGTAGCTCTCGGATTCTCTTATTGAGGAGACTCGTCTTTTACTGCACGCTGAAAAATCTTAAATCAGGTAAATATGTCATCAACAAAACCTTGTATCTCCAAAGTGGAAACGCTATAGAAGCAAAAAAAAATTCAAGTTGTAATGTGAGTTCAAAAGTTTGTTGTATTTCATTTTGAACCATTTCTGTTGGTCTATTCATTATGAAATGTTTGACACAGTGTAAGTCGTTCTGGATGAGAATATCAAGTCCATAAATGTAAATGTATAATTTCTCACTTTGAGATTGTTGTAAGAATATTCAGATGTTTCACATGAATTTTTGATACAGCTGAGTGTGTCTGATGACATGTCTTCTATTAATATGTTAATGTTTTCATTTTTAGTTTCAAAGGAGCGTTCTAACTTTTGCCACAGGCTAGAACACTGTGCTGCAGTGATACAGTGACATACATTATGTTGCTTGTTTTATGCAGTTTTGTCTCAAGAAAGTGTTTTGTTCTGTTGGCTTAGAAATAAGAAAACATGACTTAAAAAATACAAAAAAAAAAGAAAAGTAAATGTTAGCCCAAGTTAAAATACCTTTTATAAAAAGAGTTTAAAGTTGTGTGTAAACACTGCTCAAACTGTTCACTTCCTTTTCATGCAGCATGTACATAAAAAACACGGCAAATAATTTTTTTTATATATATAATTAAATATATCTGCCTATTCAGCCAATCGTAACGTAGCCCGACCCACTCAGGCTGAGTTAGAAGGGGTGTTGCCGTCCATACTGCTTTGTGAAAAAGGTACAATACAGGGCTGCCAATCAGAATAGAGCTCATTTACGTATATTCATATGATGTGTAAGTAGCAGAGACCTTCTAGCTCTTTTATTATACTGTATTTCTCTCACCAGGTCTGTGAAAGCTCTTGATTTGAAACATGGTTCTGATTTGTCTCTGTTGGTGTGAATCAGGTGGATGTAAGAGCTGCCCAGGGAACGTTCTGAGGTTTAGGAAGGTGAAGAAGATGCCCATCTGAAGCCTGGTGCTTTTATCACACGAGTGCTTCACCATCTTTCACTTGATTCACACACATACAAACACATACACACACACACACACACACAGACTCGTGAGCTCATTAACAGAATGACATGCTTTTCTTGTTTTTCAGTAGATGACAGTATCAGAGGTGTGAATTACACTAATGGCTGTTTTCCTCTTCTCTGCGAGGCAGAAACTAAAATTCCAAACTTGACTGTGATCATCTGAAGTACATTGGAGATCCCAACATAATAAACCTGAAATTAAAATTTAAATGGATCTTGTTGGTTCACGCTCCTGGTCATATTAAGCACAATTCGCCACCATTCATAAATTTTAAAGACAAAATTCGTCTTTTTCTTGTAATCTTCACTCAAAATATAGTAACTTTAATCCTGCCTGTATGACAGCTTCGATGACATCACCATGCAAAGCGTTTCTATAGTTTTACTTCTTGATCCACAAAACGTAGCAGTAGATCTCTCATAGTGAGACAACAACCAACCAGAACTGTTGTACTTCCTACCCTTTCATGTTCTTTTCATTTGGTCTGTCTGTCTGATTTTTATTATATTTTTCTATTTTTAATATTCCTTTTTCTCTATTTTATTATTTCTGCTTTTTATTTTTTATTTGCTTTTCCTCCTGTTACCTGTTATTCCTGTTACACATTTTTCTGATAACACAAAACTGCTATTGTTATGTATTAAAACCTTTGATAGAATGTTTCATGGAAATTATGTATTGGAATTACAATGGCCTTAAATGTTTTTCATGTTACTTAAAAGCAATTATTAAATTCTATACATTTTGGATAAAAACACTAAATTGATGGCTTTTTGGTATGAGGAAAGAAAGAAAAGAAAAGTTTTGTTTAAAATGAATTCCACTTCATTTGACTTTTTGTTTCCTATCACGATGAACTGAACTTATTTTTAGGTATGGCACAAACGTCCAAATCGTTTTTAGGGCCGTTGTGTGTAATTGTACCTAATATTTTAGTTTCCCTTGAACTGGAACTGAACCTAGAAAGCCTCCATTTGCTCCCTGTTTCAAATTGCATGCAAAATATAGCACAAATCAGTGTTTGAAGTCAGTGCTTAATTGCCTTACATCTCCATTCCCTTGCAAAGCTTCCCCAACCACACCCTGCTGAACTTGCATGGCCTTATTAGCGGTATCAAACGCGTTGCCCCGGCAACCAGAGGAGACGAGAGAGAAGGTGTGAAAGCTGCCGAGACAAAAGCTGTTGTTTCTTCTTCTCCTTTTTCTTCTTGCAGTCGCATCGTTCGGAACTCCTGACCAAAAAGCCGTCCGGCAGGCGCCAAGCGTTAATACTTCCAAATATAACCCTCTGTTTTCATCTGACATTTCCAGTTCTGCTGTAAATTCTTGCAGCTCCCGCTGATCCTCAGAACAATAATTACTGTGGAACAATGGATCGTCTACAAGGTGCCGTGTGTGGGAGGATGCTGCGTGTGTGTGTTTTTGCATGGGGTTGAGCAGAATATGACATATTGTAGCACAGGCTCTGTTGGCAAGAGCCGCTGATTATGTAAGTGCAGGTCCGCTCACAGTTGGATGAACTTGTCATGCTCATTGAAGGATGCCGTTGTAAAGCTCTGGTTTGGTTTCCGCGTGGGAGAAGGACCCGTCGACTTTCACGCACAAACCGGATCTCTGCTTTTCTGCCTTAGTGAAGAAGTTCAGTCTCGTGTTTAGGCTTTTTGGAGTCGTTCCATTAAAAAGTCCGGATTAAAGCCACAGTTCAGTCAAAAATATAATTCAGCCAATTTTCCACCCCGAATGAAGCCAGTTGGAGAAGACGTGGTGACGGGACAAGTTTGGTGTCTGAAGTTTGGCACTTTAGAGGCTGATTGACTACGTTTAGGGGACTTTGAGATTGGGCCAAACCATCACTTTAATCTGAAGAGCTTTAAAAGGCCTTTTGAAGCAAGATTTGTCTCAACTGGTTTGGAGTCAGTGGAAAATGTTACTTTTTGCCAAATTTCTAAGATTATTTAAAGTAATCTCAAACACTGAGGTTTACAGTTGTGTTGGTTTACAGTTAATGTACACCAACTGCTACATGCTTTCATTACTTGCTAGCAATATTGGCCTCATAGTTCCAGTATAAGATTGACGTGAGGAAGACTGTGGATGTGTATGTGTGTGTGTGTAAAGAGCTCTAAAGGGCCCATAGCCTATATTTTTGTATTTTATTTCATTCTCTGAGGTCCATTTGCTTAGAATTAAACAGGCTGTTCTTGTTACTGTGCCTTTAAGACTGATATATGTACGTGAGCTTGCTGCTTTGTATTTTACTTAGAGCTGAAAAACTTGTGGTGTTGGGGATTAATAGGTTGAGACACTGCAAGTTTGTTGCTGTTTGTGATATCACAAACCAGTGAATACATTATAATAGTAATTATCGCTGCCAGAACGCAAATGTGTTTCATTTGCACTGTTTTTAAACTGCACTGGAATTGCAAGCAATTACCATGAGTTTTCACATACAATGCGGTTGTAGGGTGACAAAAAAATTTCATTCATTGAAATTAATGAACATTTTTTTCTCTTTTCCACAGGGTTTGGATCTACGAAAAGGATGAGAACGTTTGTTTTCTGACGACGCACTAGCGGACAAAAGGGTTCGCAGAACAGACTTCGCTGAACTCGAGCCTCGTTTGGGTTTTAGAGGAAGAAGGGGGAGAGAATGGGGCGAAAGAAGATCCAGATCACCCGCATTGTTGATGAAAGGAATCGACAGGTGAGAGCAGTCCATCTTGACCCACAGGTTTATACTATACATTAAAGCTGACTGTTTATTATCAATGCTGACCACAAAAATGTCACCAGTACCGTGCTGAACATATTTGTTTCATAATGATGGGGAAAACTTTCACTGACAATCCAGACTGGTGAATCTAAAACACAAAACACCATCATGGTTAGGATGACAGAAAACATCTGATTTATCTTAAAATAAGTAAACTTTATATTAATTACCACAACACTTAAGAGTAGCTCTTTTTACAATGCTACAATATTAGTATTTTTTTAACATTTTATTTATTAACAAATTTTTTTGATGATGACAGTCATGTCTGTCAGTAAAGAACTGTTGGACTGTAAAATTAAAATATGAGTATAAATGTATATTAAATGTGTAAATGTATAATATGGCTAATGACAAGCACTAGAAGTCAGTAGTCACCCAAAGTGATTCCATAAATACATCCCCAGCATCTCGCTCAGCACGCTCAATCCGCAGCCAAGTGGTTCTGACTCATCAGTGTGGTTTAGGGCACAGTATGACTTACTGCCAAGCTATAAAATGGAACAAAACTTCACCACGATAAGCAACCACTTCAGACAACAGCATATCTGGTGTTCATTAAAAGATTTTGGAGCAGCAACTCATGCAGTTTGTGAAAAAGCTTTTTTAAAGCTCACACTAAGTCATGCTGTACCCTAAACCACATTCACAAGTCTAATCTGCTGTAATGAAGAGCTGCATTGGAGTTGATATAAATTTTCGGGATGGTTTTACAGAAATCAGCCTTTGAAGCCAAATTTGTCTGGTTTGGAGTCAGTGGAAGATAGTGGAAGGTACTTTTTTGACTTAAATTAAGTAACACTGCATGACCCACCATTCTATAAAAGGTGGTTGCTGTTAAGAATGTGATGGTCCTAAATGCTTTCATTACTTGCTAGCAGTATTGGCCTCATAGTTCAAATGCATGATTGAAGTGAGGTAGACTGTGTACTTTTGTGTGTGTGTGTGTGTGTGTGTGTGTGTGTGTGTGTGTGTGTGTGTGTGTGTGTGTGTGTGTGTGTGTGT
>JBBPDC010000038.1:801104-815221 GCA_037974485.1 Hemigrammopetersius urotaenia
GTTTCCAGTTAAGTGTACCATATGCATCAGACGTTTAGCCAACGTTCTGTGGGTGTGACGTCTGAGGCTGAGACTACCCATTGCACAACCATGGGCCCTGTTTTAAATGTACCTTTTTTTAATTAATTTCAACCATGGAGATTTAAAATGCTGGGCTTAAACAGACCCCAAACACGAACGGTTGTAAACATGTAAACATACAGGAGGGTTAAGAAAAAACGACCAAGGGAACTTGGATAATAGGTTCCAGAAGTGAGTGCATTGGGTAGGGAGCAAGGAGCCGGATTGGAACGTTCCCAGTGTTTGTATTGGAACACACTCGCGACGCCTCCTCGGTATCCGTAGTCAGGCGGGTGAGGAAACGGATGCTGAGTTTCGATACTTACTTCGTGTTTCTGTCAGAAAATAAACCACATTTTACACATTTAAACGAAGATTTCGCATTAACTGACGCGATTGGGAAGTCTATAGTCCTCTTTTGGCTTATTTTTGGGAGGTTTGCACTCTCTTCACTGGTTAACTAGTTGTTGAGCTAAGTTAGCAGCCCCTGTTTGGTTTTAAGAGACATAATTCACCCCAGAAATGGTGAGACACACCACACACATCTGTGGAGTTGTATTTCTGCTGTGTTTGGTGCTCGGGGACTTTGTCTTGGGATGGTTTCACCACGGCGGTCAGGGCAAAACCCAACAACAACATCAAGGCAGGGGCACGTCGGACAGCTCGGAGCAAAGCTGCTTCTGTCATGTGAGTTAAACTGCAGATACATGATACAGTAGCAGCAAAAAGTTCTCATTTTTATAGCCAACTTTATCTCAGTAATTCGTGTTCAGTCTGTGTTTGCCCTGCGGCTCATCCTTCTCGCACTTTCCAGCCTCTCGTATGACGTCACGTCTATATTCTACATTAATTGGCTCACGTTTTGTCCTAATAAATATACACTTATATGGACAGTATTGAGATGCCTGACCATTTCACTAACATTGCCTTTAATGACCCTGCATTCAAATATATAGATTTTAAGATGGACCAGGTCCACCCTTTGCTGCTGTAACAGCTCCCAATCTCCTTTCCAGTTCATCCCAAAGGTGCTGGATGGGTTGAGGTCAGGGCTCTGTTCAGGACAGTCAAGTTCTTCCACATTGACGTTATCCAACCATGTCTTTATGGACCTGGGGCACAGTCATTGCCCCTCACTGGAAGTAAGGGACCTAGCCCAAATCATAAGAAACAGGGCTGTCCCAATACTTTTGTCTATGTAGTGTAGAGGCGGGAAGGAACATGCATCAGCTTCACTGTCTATTTTTATAACGCTTTGTTGTTGGTGATGGACATTCCAGCTCTTTTTAGTGATCCAGATCATTTGGCTCATCTCATCAAGGAGAGTCGACTGTTTCAGCTGGCGGGATTCCGCGCCGGCCCAAATGCCCGGAATGTCCGATGGCCAGTCCAGCACTGGATAGAATTTGCAGACATTTATGTGATGTGTCGACCCATATCCTGCAATAGTGTGCGTGCTAATTTAGATGTTTATACGTTTAATTTTTAAAACGAAACATATACACATGAGCGACCGCACACTCCAGTTTCTACGAAACGATTCTGCATCTAAACCACACTGAAATAGAGAAAACACACAGACCGGTTTCTCAGCGTGTTGTTGCGTGATTGGCTCAGAGAAGTTTCAGCCCGGGTGGGTTTATGGGATTTGTAGTTTTTAACATGTTACGCAGCCTCTGGGTTGAACAGCCCGACTGCCAGTGGAAAAACTACAACACGGTGGGCGTGGCTATGCATGACTCAATTTTTGTTTTGGGGGCGTGTCACACCTAGACATGTGGCTTGGTAAGTGGCAGCTCATTACGGGCAAACTCTCCGCCTTTGCAAAGTTGGGTTTAAATGCATCAGGTGTCTTCCTCTGAGTCTGTGTGGAGACGACGGCGGTTAACACCTAAAAAGTGTTTAAATTGTACATTAACTGAAGAAAGCTGAATTCTTTAGTAATAACGGGATGCCTGAGGACAGATGCAGCCTGGGGAGGACAGTCTTTCTTGCCTTCAGCTTTTTTGGACTTTTGCAGGCATGGCAGATCACTCACGGCGTAAGATAAATTATCTTATGATATTCCAGTGACTTTAATTTATATAATGGCCTGTTTGTTCTACTGTCCATTTAAGTGCCGGTGGATTTTTTCTTTTCTTATGCTCTTCCTCAGGTGTCTTGAACGTTAAAGGATATTTCCACCAAATGTTGAAAAATATATGCACCTTGAGATTTTTTTTGTAAAATGTAAAGTGCAATATAAATTCAGTTTATTATTATTATTATAAATATTGCTCAATAACTGGGACGTGAACATGTTTTGCTACGGATTCATATTTCTCGCAGGTGTCAATGTTTACAACACAAATACAGACATTTTGGTGTCCAGATTGACTGGTAAATCTGCATATGTCTTTTAAAGTTTTCATATGTGGTAAAAAAAAAATCTGTTTTGGCTCAAAAAGCCATTAACATTTTTGGCAGTAATATGTTAAAACAAAATTGGAATATACCTATATTTTAGGGTTACAATAGTTTGCTAAATTACTGTTAAACAGCAATGTTGTAATCTCTTAAACTCTTCAGACAAAATTACGTTTGCACTCGTTTCTCTAGTTTGGTTCATTTTTTGTAAATGGGTTTTCATTTTCTAAATGGTTTTAATTAAATTAGCAGAAATTGTGAAAAGTCAGTGAATTTTTTTCCTGAAATTATTATGGAATATAATGAATGTATATAATGAATTCCGGTACCTGGAGCATTGATTGGATGGAGGTGTTCATTATTTATTTGCTGTCCGTTTCGAATACCAATGCAAAGTCCCTCACACAAAGCAGCTGTCTATCCATAATGTATAAAGGCAGATAGATTAAGGTGGCTGGTATCAGCTGTGAAAAGGGAAAGGAGGTTTGGAAGTTTCGGTTGTAGAAGTGTGTAATTTGTGCAGTCGTAAGAAGTCTTAATGCAGTCAAATCAGTCTTAATAACACTGATGAAGTCAAACTGACTGTGATAAATGCAGCATTGCACAATTGCATCTGTGGTTTGTCCCTTTCTCTCTCTTCCCCTTTTTAAAAATATTATATATGGTTGTCATCAGTTGACGGGTGTCTTGGACGACTGTTTCTGTGACATCGAGAGCATTGATGTCTTCAACAACTTCAAGATTTTTCCACTCATACAGAAGCTCATTGAGCGCGACTTCTTCAGATTTTATCGGGTGAGTTTGGCCACTTCCTTATGTCATGCTTTAGCCATTTCATAGTCATTGCTACAGTGCCTCTTCTCAGCCAGGTGCTTCAGTTGTTAACCACCTAGTTTGCATTCTTTCTCTGACTTGCTCCTTGGTCCTCCTATTGCGCAGTAGTCCCCATATCCCTCCTAAAGTCAACATGCTAGAATTCTTTCTAATCCTCACACGAATCCTAAATAAAGTCATAAGTCAGTGGAGTTGATCTCTTTTGGTAAAAGAAAATATGATCTTTATATTTAGCCAGTATATAATTGAATGCTCTTCCATGCTGCTTGCAGCAGTACACACAGGAAAGCACCAGCTGATTTCAAGCTTGATATTACCCAGCACCTGCAAGTCTCAGAATGTTAAATGATTCATCTAATTTACCCGAAGCGTGGAGGAAGAGATTTTACAGGCTCACAGATGTGCTCAGTGGTGGGCTTAGGTGACAACGTGGCGTCCGTTTAGTGATCCTTTTACTGTACAGATGAGACGCAGTTGCTCGCGATGCAAGTCACTGTAAAGGACCGTGGCTTAATGAGACAGAGAGAAGAGACACCCAGCAAGTCCACATGAAAGTTGTTTTTATCAAAACACAGATGAAATCTTAATTGTACTCAACAAAATGTATTGTTTGAGTGAGCAGTATGGTTGTAAAAATTTCGCCATAAATGTACATTTTAAAGAAAAAAGGTGTGCCAATAAAACTGCTCCTGACATTTTAAACAGTGTTTTGGTGATTGTATAATTCAGGTCTGTCTCAGATAAAGTCGCAAACATTAAACTCAAATAAACAGTGGAAATTTGTAACAGAACATTAAGTGTATCAGTGTTGAGATGTTATCAGTGCTTTCATGTGAAACTTGCTGACTCTTTATTTCCTTACAGTGGTGGTGACAGGAACCAGGTCACATTCGTTTTAATTACTGTCCAAAACCAGTTTTTACATGTAATGTTGATGAGAGTTTGATAAATCTGTAAAAAGCAAGATTTCTTTGGAGACTATTTTGTGTCACAAAATGTATCCAGCTTGGATACATTTAAAGCACATTTAAGGTCAAAATAGTCACAAAACTCTTGTCAAACAGTGGTTTATTCATTGGCACTTCATGTAGTATTTCATGTGAGGGAGTTTTAGAAGACATCAAATGCTTTGGATATCTGGTTCCATTCACAGTTCTCTGTAGGGGTCTTATTAAACCACTCGGAATGACTCTGTTTACATCTTAAGTGGGTAATTATTAAACAGTCTTGGTCTAATTTAAAGATTGTGGCAAGGGGTGGAGCTTCCTAGTTGCCTTAGCTGTTACTTTGTGTGTACTTTTAACATACTTAGTTTTTCAGCTTAATGCAAATAATGGCGACCAACTCTAAAGCAATGAGCTTTATCTGTGGGATTTTCCTTGTAGCCAACGAATCTATGGAAGTAAAATGTCAGACAGTTTTCTCAGCCAGCTGATGTATCAGGTGGTTTTTAGTATGCACTCTGGGTGTTTGGACAAACTGCAGTCATTCATTCCCGTCTTTTCTGTCCTCAGGTAAACCTGAAGCGACCCTGTCCATTCTGGCCAGATGACAGTCACTGTGCACATAAGGACTGCCAAGTGGAGCCGTGTCCAGAGGTCAGAGTTCACCACCGTGACCCCCTATAAGGGCTTTTTAGAGACTGCCATACTTCATACTCTTTGCATGAATATGTCTTCATTTACTGTGTTTTTCCTTCACACAGAGCAAGATTCCAGTGGGGATTAAATCAGGCAATTATAATAAGGTGAGAGCATCTCTGAAGGATAGGTTTCCTATAATAAACAGTGTTTACATGGTAATAAGGCTCTTATTACTAGACAATTATAAACTAGGTGCAGCAAGCCATTTCTTATTTAGTAACTCTTCTGGTACAGTTAGGTTATGTGTATCTAAAATGTTTTGACCCAAAATATTTACAATTTTCCTTATTTCTAAGGCTCTTTATAATGAAAACCAGATATTTCTTCACCTGTTTTTAAGTAGTTTGTTGTAATATGTAAATGTTGATACATTTTCAAAATATACTATTTACTCCTCAGTCTAAATATAGAAATTAATTTTGTATTCACATTTCACTCACACACTCACACACACACACACACACACACACACACACACACACACACACACACACACACACACACATAATCTCTTCCCTCTTCACTGAAGTGATAAGAAGTTGTGAGTGTTTCTCACAGCATGCTTTTTGAGTGAGGCCTAATACAAGGCAGCCAGTCCGGACAGAGGTCATCCAAACATTTTAGAATAGATGTAAAATATTCATAAATTGTCATATACTAGGGAAAATTGAGGCTAATTGGACTCTCGCAACTATATAAGAAATTCAGCAACTTAATGCATTTCGAAGTGATTTAGGCCTGCAGTTTGTGCAGTGATCACATGTGTATATGTCCATTACTTATTGGACTTGTAACTTCAGTGCAAAACATCCTTTATAAAAAGAGGAGGTGCACACAGCTTTTTATTCTTAACCTGGCTGTTACAGTTGTTTGGTTGAGATCAATTAAAAAATAGATATTTTCCGATTGCAACAAACAGTGTCAAGCTCCCGTCCCAGGACCAGGTTAGACATTAAGTGTGTTTTGTTTGTTGTAAACCTGCAGCGTTGTGTAATGGAGCAGAAGACTGAGGATAAGCACACTTGTTCTTGCACTTAATGTCGAGTCACCGCACAGCACTCTTCCAGCACTTGCTGTTTACTCTGTAATACATGTACTCAGAGGGCTGTGACATCTGGCGTGATATCAGTCAAGGTCAGGCAGGCTGGGTTTCAGGTGCTGATTTGCACGTATGAAACTTATTGGTCAAATAACAAGCATGTCCATTATAAAAGGAGTTAAAACCCGTCTTCGGGTTGCAGTATCAAACCTGACCTCACTTCTCCCTTTCTCCATAACTAATTACATTTCTTGTATGTATCTATGTATGTCTTTATGTAAATGTTTTTCTTGATTGTTTTGTTATTTCATTTACTTTATGTACATTGTTTAAATAACATATTTTATATGTCTTTAGAGCTTTTTGCTTTATGTTTCTTTTTATTGTAAAAAATATATATCTGTATACAGTAATCTCACGCAAGTGCCCCCCCCCCCCTTGTAGTGAAAAAACAAAAATGTTTTGGTATTTATGCCCCCAAATAGGCCCCTAGAACACATTAATTTCATTTTAAACTCTGTTTAATGCACTACCCGTAAAGAAAATATAAAGGTAGATAAAAAATCAGAGGCAGAAAACTGGACAGCGGTAATACAGTTCGGTTCTCAGAAAAAAAATCTGCGTTAAACTGAATCCATGAATGCTGATCCGTGTAAAACGAAGAGGTTACTGTATATATATGAGTTTAGTCCAGTCTATGCATGGTTTTGCTGGGTGCCAGTTCTGATGCTTCTCTTTTCTCCTGGCAGTATTCCCAGGCTGCCAACACCATCCGAGATATTAAAGAATGTGAGCAGGCTCATGAGCTGGGGGCCATTAACAGCACGCTGAGGTATGTAGTTAAGTCACACTTGACTACCCTTTCTGTCCCACAATTGTGTATGCAGCATGTGGTTAACACTGCTTGTGTGTTTTTCTTCTATGCTGACTACAGCAATCAGAGTAAAGAGGCGTTTGAAGACTGGGCGCACCATGATGATGCCCAGGATCACTTTTGTGGGCTGGATGGTGAGATGCACTCAGAAACTGGGAGTGAGGATGATACGTTGCTGGTGTTATGATAAATTAACAATATACTTTCGTGATCACATCACAGATATAATTGAGGATTTCTGTATCTTCCTCAATTACATCTGTGTAGCAAAAGAACAACCACTCGTATCTGACTCAGGTTAAAAGCCACTTTGTCCAAAATCAAAAATGTAACTCTTTCCACTGTTGTGAACATGCTGCCACTGGAATCCGTACAGCAAGATATTCTAGTTTAAAGTCCGGTTTTGATCATCTTGAAGGTGGGAGGGTTTGAGGAGAATACTTCAGGCCATGCTGTTTGAAATGGGGGTTTTTTCCCAGTTAATGGCAAAGCCAATTAGCTGTCATTACAGCTAGGGCACTGAACATCACACCTCTATTTATAAGCCTGAACGGTTACACCAGCAGACAGGCACTTTATCACCGTGGGGGAAGAAATTCCCAGCAGTTGTTTGACGTACTTGCATAACGGTTACTGGGTACTGTAGTAGGAGAACACTAATTAAACACATTTGGTCAAGTCATGAGTTTTTAAGTGTGAATCAGTTACTGCATAGTCTGTGTGGAACAAACTTAAATGTAGCATTTAAATTTATCGTATGGTTTTTCTTTGGTGTAATGATGCAGCACTGAAACGCAGTCGTGTTTTCTGTAGATGAAACGTCGCCTGATGCCGAGTATGTGGATTTGCGGCTGAATCCTGAGCGCTACACTGGATATAAAGGGTCATCTGCATGGAGAGTGTGGAACAGCATCTACGAGGAGAACTGCTTCAAGTGAGTCGTCTCCACTAGAGCAGTGAAGACAAATCTTCAGTGCACAAGAAAACTATTTAAATTCACTATAGTTTCATTTAAGATGTTCATGACAGCTGTAACTGACGTGTAGTCACACTTTTGTATAAAGAGGATTAGTGGATCTGCTGGGTTTTATTAATGCTTTCACTGGAATTGTGATTGCAATGACAGCTTAAGTGTGATTTAACCAAACATGGCTAACCCTTTGGCATGATGTCATTTGCTTCATGCTAATTGGTGGCTCTTCATTTTCATTTGTGACTGAATTGCTATAAAGGTTTTAGAATTAGAATTAACTCATGAAGGCATTCTCATTTGTTGCCATTGCTAACTGAGCACTGTCCATTTTAGGCCGAGATCAGTGTATCGACCTCTCAACCCTTTGGCTCCAAGTCGTGGTGAGTTTCACATTTGGGATTCTCTTTTCTATACACTGTCATTTTTCATTAAAATGATTTTGTTTGTGAATATTTTTCTTAATATCTGCTTTATTCTCTTCTCTTTTGCAGGTGATGATGATGGTGAGTTATTTTGCAGTCATTATTTCAGTGTCGCCATTCATCTGTACTATTTCATGTACTGGTCTTTTATGTTCTGTGGCTGCATGCTGCCATCAGTCCCATACGCATATGACGGTATGTTTCTTTTCTGTGCAGATTTGCAAAACTACTAGAAAACTACTAGATTTGCAAATCTAGCTAGAGCAGGGCTTAATGTGCAATACTAGGATTAAAGAGTAGAATTTTATTTAGGATCCACTTTTGCCTTTGGTCATTTATTTAGTCTATAACTGATACAATGACGTGAGAAACTCTGTATTCTGAGCTATTTGGTTCATATGTGTTCTGGGGCGATAGCAGCGTTTACTCCCATGCTGACAGTCTGTCTGTGTTGACTTTGTTCACACAGGTGAAGGCTTCTACAACTGGCTGGAAGGTAACTGGATCTTTCTCATCCTTATCACCACGTATGCAAAGACACAGCACCACCTGAGACTGTCTGCAAATACAGCATAATGCTGAGCTCACACACAGAGACACACACACACAGGGGGATTAGACTGCTGAACAAACCGGCCTTTGTAAATGGATCAATGTAATATTCTTTCTCTATTTTTGTCAACACCTCTCTAAATGAACCCCTCTATCTTTGTGTGTGTGTGTGTGTTTTCTCTGCTACAAGTACCACTTCAGTCCTCCTCCACTAAGATCTCATATAGTTATCTGAAATAGGGGGCACTGAAGGGGAGCTGAGCTGGCAGTACTCATGTGGGGGAGGGGAGGGGGAGCCAATGCCACATTCACCAAACATTTCAGCTAAAACTGCAGTTAAAGATGATGTATACTATTAGTTAATTTCTTTATTATATTGCCTAAAAAGCACACAGTCGCTGCTAAAGCCAAGGGACAAGCCACTTGATTCCCACCATCCATCATCCAGAGTTGTTGTTTGTCATAATGCTGGCCATGAAATTATATTTTAATGCGTGTGCTTCTATGCTGTAGGGCTCTGTCTGGAAAAGAGAGTTTTCTACAGACTCATCTCTGGCCTCCATAGTAGTATCAATATCCACCTGTGTGCTGAATACCTCCTGGATGGTAAGTGGGAAGCACTCATTCACTGAAGTCACATTTAAGTCAGTAGAGAACATGTGGCACTCATCCACCCACTCACTCTACCCCCACACATCACCCTTTGTACCCACACACTCAATCAACTACCAACCCTGCTTGCTCACTCACTCAAGTTTAAAGACTTTCCACAAAGGGGCACTAATTCAACACTGTGCCCTTGTTGCTTGTAAAAACACCAATATGTTTTCAGAAAAGTTTGTATGTTGTCAGCTGGTTAGAAGAACAGGTTGGATTCAGCACACCCGATTTTACATAAAGGATTGGCTCTCTAAAAAAAATATCTCTCCTTGCTCCAAACTTAGTCGTTCAGAAGACTATTATAATTTTAGGCTGGAGCCTCAAGAATGTGTCACTTTTTGGGTGATATCTGGCAGACAACAAATGAGTACAGTTGTGTTTAATAGTGTAAATTAGGATGCTCAACTATTCTCTGATTAAAGTATTATTTAGCCCAACTACATTTGGGATGGTATACCGGGCTGCTTTGAAGCGAGGTTTAAAAATTGTAAATGTTTATTTGTTGTTCATTCTAGTGCTTTCCCAAGCAAATGTACACTTTCCATTTAGGTGAAGATGTTACTCTGTTGTGTTCTCTCCGATGTTGCTGTTCTGTCACTTTCCGTCTAATGCCTGGTGTGTGTTTTTGCGCAGAACGCTGGGGGAAGACAATTTGGGGGCCGAATGTTCATGAATTCCGTCGCCGCTTTGACTCGGCAGAGACTAAAGAGGAAGGGGCTCGTCGGCTAAAGAACCTCTATTTTCTGTACCTGATCGAGCTGAGAGCGCTGTCCAAGGTGACTCCGTACTTCGAGCGCTCCTTTGTAAACCTGTACACAGGAAATATCCAGGAGGACTCGATTACTAAGGAGCTGCTGCTGAATATTCTCAACGAGACCAAGTGAGAAACAAAATATGCTTCATACTCCAGAACGTTCATTAAGGGCAAATGGATTGCAGACTGCTGTTCAATCACTATGAGTTCAGTCACAGATGTATTTTCCAGTATTAAAGGAGAAGTTTGGTGTGAAATGGACCTGGGGTGTATTGAAACATGATAATGATTATGAACGTTTGTCCAGTAGCCCACCTTCATTGGCCCCCCCTGCGTTCCGAAACACAGCGCTTTTAGCTGATGCCAACCTCAAGGCTCTACTAGGCTGATTGTGGCATCTCTTAGTCAGTGCAGATAAATCGCTATTTTTACACCATTAACTCAAAGAAGCTCCACACTTCATTTTTTAGAATTCTGAGGGCTCTGACATTTAAAACGAGACATTGAGAACTTTGAAAGTGCACAGGCAGTTTATAAAAAAGACAAATTTATACAAACAGTACCTTCAGAGAATTTTCCGGCACGATAAGTTGACTGACAAGAATGAACAAACAAAATGATTTTGGAGGAAATGCATGGATTCCAGCTAGAATATTTGGTGACTGTCTACATGAGAATGAAGAGCATCCTACAACAAATGGCATAAACTTAGCTCAAAAGAATTTACTACTGTTTTGTTCGTGCTGGTAAGTCGACTTATCAGTCAAATATCTTCTCCTTTAACATACGGTACCTATATTATAGCATTTTTTTTTTCACCTCACAACAAATCAATTTCTTCATGATCCTTTTCAAAATGATGCAGTGCATCATGAAGCAGATTTGAAGCCATTATTAGGATAATGATTGAGTTTTAATGTTGTATTATGACCAGTCAAATATCTTAAGCTCCTTGCTGTATTCCTGAATGTGTGTAATGAAGGTGTAGCTCAGTCAACCCGTCCCAAGCCCCAATCTTATTTTCTCATCCCTCAAATAACTGCTTAGCAACTGTTGCTATATGCCACATCCTCAAACCTTTAGTTCATTATCACTGCACTAGTATGCAGTCAAAATGTGTACCTGGGGGATCTGTGAGAGTGAAATCTCTCCCCAGTAAAGCAGTGCATGTTATTGTTTTCTCTCTCGCTTACAGTGCTTCTCCAAAAAACTAAAATGAGCTGTGTAAAAATGTCAAAGCAAACAGTTACTTTAGTACATTGAATCGTCTGTGTGTGTGTATATTTTTTGTTTTATGGTTGAAGTAAATTGTCAGATCATTTTATTTTGGGCCAAATACAAAAACTACAGAAAATATGTTGTTTAGGGTGTTTAGAGTAAAACTTTGGTTTAAAAAAGAGGAACTCAGATTCAAATCACATGTGCTGAAAATCGAAAGCTTACAGGCTGAGCGTGGTCGGTCTGTCATGCCGTAAAACAGAAATAATGATTCTCTCTCTCTCTCCCTCACTCTCTCTCACTCTCAGAGTTTTCCCCATGCACTTTGATGAGAGCTCCATGTTTGCGGGACGCAAAATGGAAGCACAGAGGTTAAAGGTGTGTAAACTGTCTAAAGAATGCAGTTGATTTTCCCTTTAAAATACATGTTTTCATTTGAAATTACTTTGCTTTTAATTTGCTTTTAATTCATGAATGGGGACCACATTTAGTGCTGAATAGGTAAAAGAGATGAAGGTAGAAAGATTTTAGCAAGTTCTCTTAAACACACACACTCATGCACGCACACGCACACTCTCCCTGATGCTTTCACATGTCTCTCCACCAGAGGGTTCAGCCAGAGTCATATGTAAAAATACATTGGCTCTCAGTCTTAAAGCAGCCTTGTAGTCTGACTGGGGATTTGCATGGATTAAAATGGTCTTATTTGTTTAAGGAGATCATGCAAACATGTGCAAACCAAAGACATGAGTTTAGAGTGTTTTGACTTTGTTTTTTACTCGTCTCTTTGTCACAGGAAGAGTTCAGGCTCCATTTTAAGAACATTTCCCGCATAATGGACTGTGTGGGCTGCAGTAAATGTCGACTGTGGGGAAAGTTACAGGTAGGTCGAAGTGCCGCATTGATTTAACTGACTGACCATGTAGTTGCATTTTGTAGCTCTGTAATTACATACAGTGGCTCCTAATTTGTCGATTTGAATGGTCAGAACCCCCACAGGACTCCGTCTGAGCAGGTATTATTTGGTTGGTGCGACATTCATATGGTAGTTGTGTGATAGTGTATGTGCACAAATAAATCACACACCAGCGATGCTGTATATAAAGTTTATAAACCCACTTGCTGACCATTCTGTTAGATACACCTACATTATTAGTCCATGCCTTGTAGATATAACATTAGAGATAATAGCTGATAGCTGAAATCATCCACTTACCCCATATGCAGAATATCAGTCAAGACATGACTGGACTGGTGACCTAATGTAACCCTGAAGTTACAGGGACACTGTTATTAATACTAGACATCAAGGGCCATGGATTCTTTCTGTTAAAAAAAACCCCCAAAAAACTCAAAAACAAACAGCAAAACTTCTCTCAAACTCTGCATTAAGGTGTAGCAGACTTGTGGATGTGGTTTAGGACTCAAGATGATTGTGTGAGCAATAAAATTTCTACAGTCGGCCATTTCAAACAACAGTCGGAATCATATTCACCAGTCATTGCTACAAAAAATGGTTCTAGATCAGCACTTCTACCCATGAGGTGACTTGTGTAAACCGTCCTGTTGACTAAATATTAATAATAATAATAATAATAATAATGCATTTTATTTATAAGCGCCTTTCACAACACTCAAGGTCACTTTACAGAAGTAGAGGGCTGTGTTCCAGTACACAGTGAAAGTGGGTTTATTTTTAGAGTGCGTAGTGAGTTATACTCTTTTTCTAAACCACATCAAAGATTCTGCACCATCTTAATGTAGAGCTGCATGCAGTTCAGATGAGAACACTATGAGACCTGGTTTGAGTAAATTGAACTGTCATGGAGGATTCCCTAATAAATGTAGTTTTAAGTCTAAAACTGGGTGTAGTCTGCGTTTGAAATGGTAATGTAAACTCACTAAGCCACACACGGCTTCAGAACACACGAAAAGCCTAAACCCATTGTTCTCTTCTAATCAGACCCAGGGGCTGGGCACAGCCTTGAGGATCCTCTTCTCTGAGAAAGAAATCAAGAACCTTCCAGAAAACAGCCCCTCCAAGGGCTTCCAGCTCACACGCCAGGAGATCGTAGCCTTGCTCAATGCCTTTGGGAGGTGAGTTTCAAGTTATTTTTATTATGATTTTTTATTAGGCCTGTGACGATTTTATTAATGTTTTATTAAGTCTGCACAAGTAATTTTAATCGCTATTAATTTCTGCAATAAACACATTATTCAGGGCTGCTTTGCTGAATTTGCCTGACACGTGCATCTTCAGAGTGATGTATTTTGCTGGGAACCTCAAATTCTATTCGATACAGTGATTTTTTCCAGCAGCACGTCATATTCCACATATACACATCCAAGCAGCAAAGCGTCTGATCAGAAGAAACATACGTAGTGTTATGGAAGCCAGCAAGAACATTTATACAAGTGTCTTGGTTTTTATAAACGGAGTGTTTGTGTAGAAATGATAAAGTAAAACCACCATCACTGTATCATTTTCAGAAGAGGAGAATTTGTGTTTTAATGGTGAGCTAAAATCTAACCCTAACTCTACTTCTAACCCTAAACCTAATGTTTATGGAATTCTGTGTAAACTCAGCGTTGTGTCATTATTGAAGTGGAGGTAGCTCAGTGTGTAGGATACTTGCCTCCAGACCAAGAGGTCATGGGTTCGAATCCTGCCTTCAGCAAACC
>JBBPDC010000038.1:838246-849404 GCA_037974485.1 Hemigrammopetersius urotaenia
ATACTGTACATACTGTATTTACATTTGCTTTGTAAACATTCTTGTCCCTAAATGTAATATATATGAATATGAATATATATAATATATGGATGTGTGGATAAAAATGTATATTTAAAAAATGTATCCTTCATTTTATCAGGCAGTTATCAGAAAATACAAACAAATAATGGCGCTAAACATCACAGTGACAGTGAAGGTTATTCTAGTGTGGTCCAGGATATCATCCCTCCAAAACTAAACCTTTTTGGTTGTGGAAGATTCCTTTCTTGTCCCAAGAGGAGCGTGCATGTCGGATGTTGTGTCTTTTGTTCTTCTTGTTTTACTTCCTAATCAGAGAAGGCCATTAGTGAGTAGACACAATGGAACTCAGACATCAGAGCAGTGGTACTTTCAGCTTGATCTTTGTTGCATTCATTGCATATGATTGATTACCATGGACAGTCATTTTGTAAACAAGTAAACGCCTGTTACTCTTTTAAGTGGCTCTTTTTTTGTAACTTATTTCAAGGCGAAATGTTGAATTGTCTGTTCTGTCCAATGCTGCATGGAGCTCATGAAAGCTCTGTGAAAGTGAGACGAGGAGGAAGAATAAAAGATCAATGCTGTTTTCCTATGTTGGATATTTGCTACAGAGAGATCTGATGGAATTGGCTGAATAAATTCACAGTAAATCTGCTGTCTTACCTTAGTTCGTGGTAAAAAGTGAGGTTCAGAAATGTATGGATAGTTTTATTTTGACTTTCTTTTTGACTTATTACCATGTTTCATGTTGCTCTTGTCTCTGTGTCACTCTTGTGTCCGTGCAGCTTTAACATAAGCAGTTACCCCCAGGATCAGTAAAGTTTTCTGAGTGATTCTAGCCTATAGTTTAAAACACTTTTAGCTCCAGTTACAGGATTATTTTTAGTATCAAATGATAGCAACATACAAAGACAATACATTAAAAGGTGGGTTACAAAAAAATTAAAGCGGAGAAAATAGCAGGCATTTCCATAATGTTGTTTTAAACAACAGCACTGTTTAATCGCCTTAGAACTGCTTGACAAACAAATTAATTTCATGTAATATATCAACTCACTTTAAAAAACACAAAAATTTTAAGACTTGCTAAACTTGGGTGTCTGATGTATTACAGTGACTTATGTATGTTCATGACAGTGAGCACTAACAGCCAATGAGCTGCTCAGCTCACCGACCAATCAGCACTCAGATTGTGTCTTATTGCCCAAAATCGAATTACGGTAGAAAGAAGCTTATTATGCCAGTAGGATTTAAATATTTTGTACTCTATTGTACTTTCCAAAATGAAATAACTCCATTTTATTTCATTCATAATTTTAGCTGTTTGACCACATCTACACCCACTCAATAAATACTCGCTTTTAGCTGCTCTCAAGCTTTTTTATATCATTTTTTTCATATAATAGAAATAATAATCCTCCTCATAAACCTGTTCTGGCAAAAGCTGTCCTTTTACTACTGTAAGAATAAAGAGGTCACTTACAGGATGTATCAATTTTTTTTCTTCTTTAGTCAGCAAATTTAATGATAAAATTACAAACACTAACACACATTTCAAACTATACTGTCAATTTATTAGTATATAAATGAAAACCGCAAAAATAAATAAAAAACAAACAAAAAAAACATCCGCCCCTATTAGAACAACCCCGACCACTTTGCTCTTATAGTCCCGTAGTCAATATTATGTATTAATATTAAACAGCCTGCCATAAGACATACATTAATAAAACTATTTTTGACAAGTCAGAGACTTTGTAGAACAGTTTGGCCTAATTTGCTGTGCTGTAAACCGACCTGATGAACTGGGCTAGGCTTAATATTTATTATGTTTTCTGGGGTGATGAAGTGAGTTTGAGTGTAAAAGTTGGTCGGGCAGCTCAGGAATCTGCTGCATTTAATTATTTTCGCATGTGCAGCTGGATGAAGGGGGAAATACGCAGCTCGGTTGTAGTTTATGCGTATCAGCCAATCAGGTCGAGGGAGGGCGGGGTTCTGTGATTTGATTTGTCAGACCCTGCTGAGCGACAGCTGGGCGGGACTGAGTCCAGCATGGTCCTCTAGACTCCCCTCAGTCCTCTTACTGGGAGAACTGGACCCCACACGCCTGCAGAGCCTCAGTCATGGCTGGTGTCGCTGTGTTAGGGTTCTTCCTGCTGTCAGCCGGGACAGTGAGCTCCATAACCCGGGGCGACTTACTGGAGCACGGGCCTCAGTTCGGGGACCGGGTTCTGGACCCCGGGACGGACCAGACCCAGGAGGTCCCTCTAGACCAGACCGTGTTCTTCTTCGATGGACAGTTCAACAGCGTTTATGTGAGTATTTAACTTTTTAAAACTTTTTTCATCCTATTTTGAGTATTCGTTTTAAATCTTTTGGGAGAGTTGTTCTCCCTTTCCTTACGTTTTGTTTTGTCTTTTACTTAGTTTTAATTTTTCCTTTTGTTTCTTTATTCATTGTCATATTTCTATTTCTATATTTGTAATCTTTTTTCACATTCTTAAAATTATTTCATGTTTTTAAATGCTTTCATTTGTCATTTCTTAATTTTTTTCCTTTTCCCGCATTGAAAGTTGTGTTAAAATAGTGCGTGGTGTTGGGTGTCCTAAGTGAATGACATAATTAGCCCTGCTTGGCCTGTGCAGAGGACTCAGTGATGAAGAGGATTATGTGTGTTTGCAGAGTCTTTGAAATTTCACTGAGCTGTTTGTCCATTCATGCAGCGTAATAGCTCTGAGTTTGCTCTGTCTGGTGGAGGGGATGCATGGAGCGGGGCTGCTTTTACCACTTATCACTAGATTTTCTACTGTTTTCACTGGGAAAGGGGTGCGTGTGAGGCCCTGATACCTGCTACCAGCCTGTATGGGTATTCTCAGGAATCTACTGCTCTCAATGACTTTCACATGTGTGTCAAGGAAAATGCTTTCTGGCCACATCCAGAATCTTGCCAGGCTCTTCTTGCGGCTTTCTCTGAGCTCCAGATGTTCATGGATCAAATATCATGTAGTACATGCAGCGTAGCCCTCTTGCGTAAGAAGGAGAAAACGAAATGTGTTCACAATTGATGGACCATGTAGGACTAACTTAGAGGGAATTCTGGAAACAGACCTTTAGGAACATGAACATGCGAAAATGTCTTTGGAATCTTATTGGTTCAATTTCTGAAGATTAAGGTGGTTTTGGGAGAAGATTCCTGTCCAGTGGCAGTCATGATGCAAAGGTTTTCTGAAAAGGGAAGAAAAAAAGTCCAGCAGGAAAGATCTAAATATTTATTCTCACTGCCAGGCTCTTCCATAGATGGAGTCATTAGTCACTAAAGGATTCTGGCACAGCTGAGGCAGTTTATTTGAGTTCCTGGGGCTTTATGGACAACTTTTCCCACCCGTGTCTTTCCTGACCGCCCCACTTATCTTCTACGAAAGACCAGGCTGTATTTGCACTGCTCATGACCCGTTTAATGCCTTCTGGGACAGCTGATCTGATCAGCCTTCTTTTACACACAATACTTGGAGTGTTGCTTTGTTCACATATACATGGACATTAACCCCCTGAGGGTCTAATCCACACAGTTAATTAACTCAGTCTCTGTGATTGAGGACCATTTGGGCTGAAAGGTCAGGGAGGACACTAAACTCTCTTCTGCCTTTTTTGTGAGGAGCCTGCTTATGCAAATCAGGTGAGTGTCTTGGCTCTTCTCACCTCTGGATCGTCCACACAGACAGTGTGGAGCTGAGCTCAAGAGTGGGTTTAGAGACCCTGGAGTCCCTTGTGGGGTGGGGTTATTTGCTCAGTGACACTTCTAAATAACCTAAACTACTTAGAATTACATATTTAGGTGTAATACTTGTGACAAAGTTATTGATTGTAAAGTATCTCATCGTGTGTATCAGTGTATAGTTGGCAGTATTTGAAATATGTAGGGTGACAATTGGCTTTTGGACTTGATTACTCAAGAGCTTGTATATAGCGTTTGATAAGACACTGTTATATGTGAATATTACACTATTATATGTAGACACTTTATGTGGAACTTATTTTAAGGTAATAGTGACTTAATGAACTCTTATAAGCTCTTAATAAGTGAACTCAGGAAGATAACACACTACCTGGAATACAGGAATTAAGGTTCTTATTATTATAGATTGACATATTAGTACTGAAGGTGTTTTAGGTTTAAAAAACAGTTTATACATGGTTGTAAGTATCTAATCTGGGCTTTATTGAACAAATAAGTTCTTTATCGTTACTAAGTGTCACCAAGATCTTTAATATAAGAGCATCACAGTTCTACTGACCGAGGGGTTTTGTCTTGTCGGCCATTGCAGGGGTCACTTTGTCATTGATTTTTTTTGGGGGGCTGTGTCAGGCCCCCATGGATAAACGTTACCAGCAGAAACACTTCTAGACATTTAATATCTTTTTTTTTTTCAAAGCATTTTTTCAATAACAAAGACTTAATAATGCCTTTTTTCCATATTAATCAAATATGGTGTGTGTGTTTTAAAAGAACAATAAAACTCAGTGTAGCTAAGAGTGTTGTTCATTTCCATCATAAAGTCTAATAGTATGAAGGTTAGCCCCCCTTTGACATGGATATTTGAAGCTTGCGACAGACATTAAAGCATCGCATTCCTTACGTTGTACGCAGCTGTTTTTCAGTCTTATAGTGAAGCACAACTCTACTCTCTACTTGAGAAGGCTGTTGGTCTGTTAGCTCTCGGCTGAGCTGTTTAAAGGGTTACAGAAGTGCACGCATCAGTGGGATTGTGCTGGTGTTGGTGTCCTCCCTTTCAATAATGCACACAAAACCAACTGCTACCTCTGCTTGTGGAGATTCTTCAGCCTGTCACACACAGAGTGGTCTCCTGATGCCACGCAATTGGTACTAACAGCTTTAGTTCAGTGTAGCCAATTTTGATTGTTTGGCCTATTATTAAAGCTCTGATTGATGAATTGTGAAAATAACTTGATTCCTAATGTTATCAGTAGTGTCGTTCCTGCCGCAGCTGTAGAATGTACTTGTAGTTGACTTTTTGTACTCTTTGTCTGGCCTTGCCTCCCCCACTTTGATGACACAACCCCCTTTGAAAAAATCGTCCTTATTTACACACACCCCCACACTTACTGACAGTGGCCTACGTCCTGGCGGGTGCTTATGCTGAGATATTCCTCATGACACACAGTCTCATCGATTCAGTATGGTCAGTTCAGTTCTAGACGGCACGTAGCTGAGAAGTCTGGTAGGAAATCAAAAACAGAGAGAGTCATCCTGGATTCACCAGCTGTCTGAGAGTAGAGATGCTAATGTCGTCTATAAGTTAGACTTTTTTTGTGGGCATGGGGGACCCTGCTGCTCTCCAGGCCAGAGACACTACAAGAACAAAGAGTGCTTTTTTTTAGCTTTGTTAGGTCTTGAGTGCCTTTGTTGTGTGCAGACAGGCGTCACCATGCCAGTTTATTGAGTTCCTCCTACTCTTAATGTATAGAATTGTTTTGTTTTACCTAAGGCTTTTTGCCTTCATCAGAGCAGATCTCAACTAGATCCAGTCTCCACCCCTCTCTCTGAAGCAGGCACTTTTTAGCCTTTTTAAGTACTTCTTCCTGTCCCGCTGAGGCCCATTCAGCTTCAACAACAACATTTCCGTCCTTAATCCAGCAGACTGGAGACATTTGAAGACACCCAGAAACGTGTGTTAAAATCCATCATGTAAGCTTACCCTCACCGTGCCTTTATGAGTTGAGGAGTTATGTTGAATTGCATGTGCAGGCCAGGCACGGGGGGTGTGTGGACATTTTTGTCCAGATTAGTGAGTAAGGTTAGAGTTTATACAAACTTTTCAGAACCTCTGACCTGTTTTAATGCTTCTATAATCCATTCCTAGTGATCGTCAGAACGCCAAAAACACAGTTGCTGTCTTAAAAGGCCTCAGAAACATACATTATCAGGACATTTTTTACATTAATTTTACATTAATATGAATGGTAACGTAATGGTAATGAGATTATATTCTCTCAATTTGAAGCATTTCTATTGGTCCCAGGGCACATGGTGTTTAGTGATGGTTAAATGGAAATTGAAATGCACACCCTGCACAATGTCTACAAACATTTTAGCACCTTCTGTATGAAAGTCATTTCCATCATTCTTGTTTTTATCTCTTTGTCTTTTTTGGTCATCTATCAGATATACCAACAAAATGCTGTAGTGTAATTCATTAGTCACTCTGTTTGTTGCTATGTTTAACTGTAATTGATGCCTAAAACATTGTTTAAATGTCAGTTGTTTATCCAATTATCCACCATTTGACCAACATACAGTCCCTTCTCTGTGAAGGTCCCGCATTACTCTGCCTCTTTCTGAGCAGGATGATGTTATATTGCTTTAGCAAGTGTCTTGGAGCCCCTACAGCTGTTTTTTGTTGCTGCCCTCCCCCGAAGCACTGTGGATTTACCGTCCCGCCTCGCCCCTGGGGAGACTGGAAAAAAGGGGCGGGGGTTTGATTAAAGTGGTCAGGGTTAAATTCCGGTCCACACTATCGGGAGGGTCAGCAAGGGCATATCTAAACTTTAAGAGATACTTTGCCAAAAAAGCTCATTTCCATGCAATTTCCTCTTTCCCACAAATCAGCCAAGACTTTTCTGTGTGTGAAATTGGCTTCTTTGGCCAAAATTGACAAAATTAGCCTTGCAACTTTATTTAGGCCACTTTTATAGATAACAGCCTACACAGGAATGTGATAAGTGCTGTGAATCAGTGGCTCATTGAAACCCTGTGGTCTTTGTCCAACTACATGAAACATTTTGCATATTTCATTATTATGAACTTAAAACTGATATGTTTCTAATGCACAAGTGTCATTCAATTGCTCTTTATTTAAAAAAACAAGTGCTGTGGTTTAAATAAAATACCTATTTGTCCACAATCAAATAAAGGTATTTTGGAGAAAAAGCATTTCAGTAAAAGAACACCTTGCCTCCTGTTAAGCCTGAGGGTGGGTTTTTTAAAATGCTTTGGGGCAGGTTTTGCAGCCAGTGACACTGGAAATTTTAAGAGGATTCTACAAACATAGGCAGAAAATGTATTATTGCATTGAATTTTCAGCTTGTGATGTTTTTGACCTTTGTACTTTGATTTGATTCTTGTTGGTGACTTAAGCTTTCATTGTTTGCAATATAGATCCAGTGCAGGACTAAGAGGAAAAACATGTCTTGGCTGATTGACTGGACTTGGTCTATGGGGGTTGGGGGTATTGGGTCAATGTGATTTTTGGCTGAACCATCACTGTGTTGCTGCACTCTGGTATGAGTATCTGGAGCTGTTGCGCAATAAAGACTGATACTGCAATATGTCCATTTTCACTGGGACAGCTGGTGGCCTGGTGGTTATGGAGTTTCTTATTTGATTGGAAGGTCATGAGTTCGTATCCCAAGACTGCTAGTGGCACCACTGAGGTACCCTTGAGCAAGGTACCGTCACCACACACTGCTCCCCGGGCACTCATTGAACCAGTTAAATACAGAGAAAGAATTTCATACTTTTCACACTGTGTGCTGTTCTGCGGTGGGTAAAGTTAAGGGACCACTTAACTTTATTTTCATGCTATACGTCTCTTGTCATTCCGATGAAATGTCAAAGCTGCAGAAAATGTAATCACAGGTGCTTTAAGGCACTTTTCCATAGGTATATAGGAACTTAGCTGTACTGAAATCATACTGCGATGGCACAGAACTTGTAGCTCACTGTGATTCTCTCCCGGCTGGAGTTTGCATCTCAATGATTGTTGCATGTGCATACAGTAAAAAAACAGTGGCCTATTTTCATTCTGTGATGGCAGAATCAGAAAGCAGTGACGCAGTCAGCTCGGCTGCGGCCCATTTTTGGCCTTGCCGTTGGTTAGGCCTTGAGTATAGGCCGCTTTATTTGTAATGGAAAAACATTTGTTCGCTGTATGGCACAGTTCCTTCTGCCAGTGGAAAATCACCATTAGTCATTGGACTTCCACATGTGGGATAATTGTATCCTGTACAGCAGGTGCCTGTCTTTTGTCTTTTAACACCTCTCCTGCCTCTCTGGCCCACACCATAATGTAGGACCTTGCAGGTAGTTGTAATATGGAGCTGTGTCCTCAAAGCCATACTCTAGATTCCTAGCATATCTAAAGCTTTGCGAGAAAGAAGGTGTTTTAGATTAGTTCTACCTCACTGACCGGCCCCAGAAGGCCCTTTCTTCCATTTCTAAAGTGCACAAGCCTTTTAATGAGAGGGTCCGTCTTGTCATTTGCTCCACTAAAGCTGCACTAAAGCTTGGCTTCCCCAGCATAATTTGCACCGATTACTCAGGACTCTTTAAGTCGCTCTTAAGTCAAACGGCAGCGTTCTTGCCTTTCATCAGCTGCTTTTGCCATTCATGCACTTACACGTGTCGTTAAGAAGAGACCCTCAGTGAGACCCCTGTCACTCCAGCAGGGTTTAATAGCCTTTCGGACTATAATCAGCATCACTCCAGGGTCTTTTCCTGTGTGTCCTTGGAAGCGGGTGGAATGAAAAGTATGTGCAGAAATTCTTTCACGCTCACTGACTTAATGCTTGTTATCTTTCATACCCAAGTCAAGAGCTGCTCCCCTAAACTGGATTTTGTTAAATTCCACCCACTAATGAATTCTCCCCCTACCATGCTGCGAGGGTAAATACCTCACTAAATAATGGTGGAGATGTTCATCCTTCCATCCCCGTCCCACGATGCTACCACTATGGGTGAGGAAAGTAGGGACATCTACCTTAGATACCCTGAATGAGAGAGTAAGGCCAGTACGTCTCCTCGTTATGGGTTGAACTGTGCCGACAGCAGGTTCAACTTCCAGCTCATTAAGCCATTTGGAAGCCATTTGGAGGTGGAGCTTTTATAAAATGGCATCAATAGGATATAATTAACAACACCAATGCAGCAGGGCAGTATGACAATATGCATTGTTATCTATTGTCAAGTTTTCAATGCGTGCCTTAACCTGATTGTCTAGAGCAGTGAAAATACCAACCGACGGGTTGTTAGCCAGATTAAATAACAGAATTGATGCTTTGCCCTCTCCTCAAAGGCTGTTGAAGCTGTTGAATGACCGAATTAGCAGCAGTTTGCGAAGATGCTGTGGCACTTTGTGTAATTCAGAGGAAGCAGGTGCTCACCCTCACTCTCTAGATGTTGGTGGGATTGTGGGATTGAGGAAGTTCTTCCTAGTGGGAGGAACTGGACATAAGTAATTTGTCTAAAATTTATTAAATTGTATTATATACATTTTTAGGCCACATTTAAATGGATAATTTGTCAATTCATTCAAGTCAGCAATTATATAAATAACTACTGTCCTACTTAGATAGCATCAGTGGTACCATACAGGAAGTTTATCTTTATTATCACCCACAGGAACTATAATCTAAGGGGGGAAGGAAACAACCCCCTCACACCCCTGATTTTGTGCTTTTGTCATTATCTGAAGTTTTACAGCACTCCCTGTGGTCTCTTGGCTCTTACTTCGGCATGCACCACTGAATATTCAACGCACCACTGTTTATACAAACATACACTGCCAATCAGATTAAAGGGAAGATTTAAAAACCCTCAAAGGCTTTAAGCTGGTATGGCATCACCATTGAGGAAGTTGGTCATTCGTAAGATCTGCCACTCCATTTTTTTAGGGCGTCACGTAAGCAAAAATTTCTAGTATGATAGTGCCTTTCACATGGCATCACAAAAGTAAGTGTGTTTGGGGAGAACAACCACACTGGGGTTAAGAGTGTGGGGGCATAGGCTGTCTAATTCCACGTAAAGTATTGTTTATTTGGTGAGTTATATGGACTTCCACGTTGAGACAATCCCTCCAAAATACGAAGGGTCTTACCCAACGATTTAGCCTAAAATGACCTTCACTACATTGTGTTTGTGTTTTGATGAGTAAACAGATGATTTCCCTGCTTGATGTCGCGGTAGCTCTGTCTCATTGTCGCAGTGTGGCCTTGACTCATTCCAGTATTTGTGTGTTATTATGTCTGCAGGTCAACACCAATGGCTTTGTGTCTATGGCAATACCTCCAGAGGAGTCGGAGTATTTGGGCAAAATGCCCACTGGACCTGGCATCATAGCAGTTTTGCTTGGGGACTTGGACACCAGCGATTCCATCGGCAAGGTCTATTTCCGGCAGGACACAAGTCCTGATGTGTTGCAGAAGATTGCGGAACAGATCGGCCAAGCTTTTCCGGGTGAAGATGAGGTCGAGCCCACCCATGCCCTTATCGTCACCTGGGAGAATGTAGCAGCTCGTGGAGCTTCAGAAAGAGGAGACGGTGTGAACAAACAGGCAAGTACTTCTGCAGAAAATCAAGGATGCTGTTCCAACACTTTTTCAGTACATTTATGCATTTTATTAAAGGTTTTTTAAAGGTTTCTTTAAAGCAATGGAATAGAAAAACATGGGACATTCTGGTACATTCACTTCCCCATCCATTATAGTTCATGTATAGTTCCTGTTTTAAATCATAGTTTTTGTGATGTCACAAAACCTACTAGCACCTTTAAAAATGAAACTGTTGTTAGATTACATGAAGACCCATGAATCCACTAACAGAAACACTGTGATTGGTTAGAGGCTCTTTTGCATATTAATATTACAGAGGCAGATACATGAAGACTGTAATATGTCGATATTTTGTGTAGCCCTAACACTAACTCAGATTTATGTCCATGAGGTCCTATTTCAGTGTGTAAATGCTTTGACAGGTGAGATTCCCCTACTCATTTTGTAAATGAGATATGAGTGTGAAGAACCTGTAACATAATGTAGATGTTTTACACAAGGTAAAGGTTCATTATAGAATTATAAATCCGAGCCAAGAACCACTGAAGATCCAGTTTTGGTCCTGGAAGCCCAGAATCAAGCACAGTTCGGGGGTTTCACATCTACGCAGAGCTTACTAAACCTGGTAACCAACTAAGCTAAGCTATTGTAGGTGGGTTTATACTAGAGCCCGACTGATATATCGGCAGGCCGATATTATCGGCCGATATTATTCATTTTCCAAACTATCGGTATCGGCATTTATAATGGCCGATAAATTAATATTTCAAAAATAAAATAAAAACGGACG
>JBBPDC010000038.1:849504-885802 GCA_037974485.1 Hemigrammopetersius urotaenia
AATAAAAAATATACTAAAAACCTGGATTATTCTGGTTAGTCACATTGCACTGCTATTATTTTGAACAATACTGTATACTTGGCCAATAAAAATGAACGAAGGCCACACCCAGACATGCTTTCTTGTTTCAGAACACAGACGCTGTCATGCTGGCCCTGAAGCTGAACGGTTCCCAGCTGCTCAATAGGAAGATCAGGGTGAAGAGGTCCGTGAAGAAGGAGAAGGAGAAGAAAGGCGGAGGCCCAGCTGGGAGAAATGCTCAAGAACAGCGTGGGAAAGGTGCCGGGAAGAGGAAAGGACCCAAAGCAGGAGGCTTTAAAGGTTCCAAGAGTTTCACTGAAAAACCCAAGCCAGCACGAAAGTCCCTTGGGAAAAGTCCTGGCATGGGCAACAAAGCTGCCTCCTTCACAGGAGAGATGGTGGATCCCACCAGAAAAAAGGGCAAAGGACTGAAAAATAGATTTAAACCCAAGAAAAAGAAACATGTTTAGAGGGGTTTTTGGGGGGTAAAAATCTAGAAAATGCTTAGTGAGAACACAGCACAGCTTCATCCATCTTTTATTGTGAGTTTAAAAAAAGGAGCCTCTCCATTACAAATGATCTCAAAACCCGAGCACCTTCCAAAGTACTGCGATGTCAGACGAGGAGTACATAAGACATTCTACATGTTTTTTCCTCAAAAAACATGAATAAAACATTAAGTTCTTTCTCTGTAGAGCTGCAAAATCTGGATCAGTTCACAACACAGTGGTACAGCAGTAACACTCAATATTACAATGCAACAACAATAATGGACCCAGCTTTGTAGTTCAACTCTGCTTTCTTGACCTAATATTTCTGACAACACAACAGAATAGAACTGATGATGAATTACAACCAGAGGCTCTCGCTCCCAGTCGCAGGGCCTGTGTTCTCTTTGCATTCCGATCAAACACATCTGATTCAACTCACTTGGTTATAAAACGCTCATGAGCTGCTTCAGAGGTGTTAGAGTGGAAAAATAAACAACCAGTGCTTCTACTCCCCCATGCATGGAACTGAAAACCACTGGATCAGACAATGTAAACATTTCGTCTGTGGCCGAGGAAGAATGGGGAATAACAGCATTTGCTTGTTGCATATTTGCTGATTTGTCACAAATATAATACCTGGTAATAAAGAAAAATGGAACTATGAAGGTCATGCGTCTCTCTCATTTGAACACAATGATCACTGTGGTGTTTGTTACCTGGCCCGGTCAAGCTACTAGTTAACAGATATCATTTAACAGCATCATTTACAGCCAAATTACTGTTCGTAAGAGTTCTGATGGGCCACGGTATAAACTAGGGATGCACCAAAATAAATAAGCGACCAAATACTTCTAGCTCATTATTTACCAAAATAAAAGATGCAATAGGGCTATGAAGTGTCCATTCACTTTATAGATCATTTTAATATTAAAGGTGCCTGCTGAACATGCAGAGACTACAGTGTGTCTGGGGGAAAAAATGAAAAGAAGAATATGCATATAAGTACAAACTATAACCATAAAATAATTATATTAATGATCTTGGATGACCAGCCAAGCTGCTGAGGATGTCTTCCTGGCATGTACTGCAGCCTATACACTTATTTAAATTAGACTGAGTCAACTCATATTGGTCAGCTTTTCGGCCCCGAGTGTCCAGTTTCGGCCAGGAATTTCCTTTCCGGTGCATCACTAGTATAAACCGTATGAGAGGAAACAGTGATTTGATGAAGGACTAGAACAGCTGTGAGAAGGTTCCACTGAGGAGCGTCACATAAATAACAGGGCCTCTTCTTATTCGATGTCGTCATCACTCACACTCTGTGCAGTGACGATGCGCTGCAAGAAAGAAGAGGACGCTTGAATTAAAAGGACAGTAATGATGGGAATGCAGCTAGATCACAGAGCTTTAAACTGAACAGCCAGCCAATGAAATAACACATAAAACTAGCTTACATGCTGGTCACATGACTCAATGTAACCTAAGCTATGTACATGAAGTACAGGAAGCTCTTTTCACTCAGGTGTAACCTTATTACATACCTTTTTCCTAACCTTAGAAAGTGTATTAGTACAATCTGTTTTCACCAAATATACACAGTGTAAAACAGACCAAAAACCAGTGTGTTTGCTCTCCTACACACTCCATTTGCTGTCCTTTCGCTAGGCACACTGCCGCTCAGCCACTCTCCCCACCCACTTGTAGGAGCAGACTATTATGAAAGTTCCCTTGGGGTCAAAGATCTTGTGTTTTTTTCCGGTTTGTTTCTAAGACCTAAAACAAAAGCATTTGGGGCATTTTTGTTCTTCATGGACATTTGGGTGTAATGCCATTTTTAAAACCCCACTAGCTATACATGACACAGAAACCATAAACAAAGCATTATGTCTGACACATCCAGCATCAATACAAACTAGGGGAACTTTCATATAAGGAGTTGTTTTGCCACATGGTGACAATTTACCATTTGCTGCACTCGTGTTGATATTCTTTGATATTCTGTAAAAGGAGTTCTATGATCTGTTTATTGTTGCAAAACCTATTGAGTCTGTAATAAAATAGGGAAACGTGTAATAAACTTCTATATAAAATTGTAATGCCACCGGCTACACACATCTGATTCATTTGATGGACGGTGGCTATGCTCAATAATGATCACTTTTATTCTGCCAGTTCCCACCATCAAAAAGTAACCACGCACAAACAGCGCAAATTCTCTCTATTTCTGCCTCACCTGACTGATGGTGGGCAGTTTGGTGAGGAGCATCTGGAAGACTGGTGGAGGCAGAGTCTGCTGCAGCACTTGAAGGAGCTGCTGAGGTTGACCACACACTGCAATGGCATTGGTCAAGTGGTCCACTCCTTTCTCATAGTCTCCTACAAGACAGACGAGGAAGATGATTACAGCCCAACTGGATAAACCAAAGCTGATTGACTGAAAAGATTTTCTGAACATGTTTTGATTGCACATAAGGGTGTGCTAAGAATTATGCAGTCTTAAGTCACCCCTAATTTCTTCATATTTTGCTTCCAAAGGGCCAAACTTTCTCATATTTTAAATGTAGTCTTGAGTAACAGTTCTCCAGGCTTCCTGAAGACTTTCAAAGACGCATTTTCAGTCCAGTACCCGAACCATGACCAGTTTCAGAGGAATGTTTGTTTGTTAAGTGATCGACATGTGTATAATTCAGGCATAAACAGCAACTGAAGTCCTGAACCAGTAAAGAAACAGGAGCAGATGATTCCAGATGATCAGGCGGTGATCAGTATACTGGTGGTGCTGAATGCTGAGTGGTTGGAACTCCTTTATCTAGGCTCTTTGTATCTTTTGGCACTTTGCAGCCTGTCAGTAAAACATTTGTTCCCGTTTCTTTCATTTAATCTAATCAGTATACCAAAGCTAAGACAGTTAAACAGTATAGTATTTTTGCACCAACCAGGTGATTCAAAGCAAAATATAAAGAAATGAGGTCACCCGAGTCTGCACAGCACTATATATGGAGGGTAATTGCACACAACGGCATCATCCCTTGCCTGGCATTTACTCTGCAGTGACTACAGGGACGGAGTGGAAAACATGACAAAGATGGGAACCCTCTAGGGAAACATGGTTTTTGTTTTGTATTTTTTGTATCGGCTTTAAAATGAGAATTCACAGACAGATGAAAGGGAAAACTCACCACAGATTTAATGTAATCTTACTGATAAAAAAAAAAAAAATATGTTTGGGAGACTTAAAAGTCCCAGTAAGTGCAGAGCCAGATCCAAATGTTTTACCCAAAAGAGATTCTGTATGTTTTATAACCTTAATTGGCTTAAATCACAATACGTCAAGTTTGTGACTGTATTTAGTCTGATATGGCTGGTTTGGCCATCGCAGTTTGGATCTTGTGTCAATGTTATTTCCATGGAGTATGTTAGCTATTGTGCTTTATGCCAAATTCCACTTGTATGACGTATTTGATGGAATGGCTGTGTGACTGAATGTTTAACATTACCATTAAGTAGAATTAATATTACAAGTTTATATTAAGATATTATAAAGGTTAATGTCGTAACCATAGAAGAAACATTTGTATTTGGGTTTGGCACGACACATGATACCAATTCATGAAGCAAATCAGATCAATACAAATACCACATATTTTTCCCCCAAAAGATGAGACGTTTGCATGTTTACCTATGAAAAAAAGGAAAAAGAAAAATCCTACCCTGTGCCAACAGTTCCTCTCCCAGCTGAATCTCCTCAAGGAAGAACTTCTGAACTGCTTCAGCATCCTTCAGATCAGGTAGCTACAGACAACACACACAACTTTAGGCCTGAATGTATAAAACATACAATCTTGATATTATATTGTATTGTATTGTATTGATGGCCTTAGAACAGAAAACTCTGTATGAAACACATTTAAGAGTCACTGACTACCTTTATACTGGCTAACTCTATAAAACCAGGGACAACGGAGAACAAAGACAGAAGGAAAGTCATAAAAATACTGAATGGTCACTCGTACCTTTGATAATCCAGCTCTTTCTTGTGCTGCTTTCTGCTTCTTCCTTCCTGCAAGAAACACAGACTGTTAGCTTTGTCCAGCAGAGGTATGACCACAAAACTCCATAAAAACTGACTAATCAAACGAAGATGATCTGATTAAAAATGTAACTAAACAGAGTAAATAATCAAGTGCTGATGGTTTTATTTTGGATATGTATATCTATATACTGCATATGGATAAGCAACCACTCACTTTCAATGCTCTACAAGCAGATGACTGGTAGACAATGACCCAGTACCACCCTGCCCCCACCTCTCCATTCTGAAGTCCCCAAATCATTTACGTATAACCGCTATTCAGCCTAAAGCTGTTCTCTCTGCTCACTTGTGCAGAAGTTATGAGGAGTGTTTTTAAATGAGCCACAATGCAGGTCAGTCAATCAAAACAAGGGTCACACATACATGACCTTTACAAATACAAGTCTTAAAGGCATTGTAAAAAAAAAAAAATGATGTTAAACAGAACCACACGTAGATGATCCTCCTGTGTTCACAGCGCTGCCTATTCAAGAAGTAACACACAGTACAGTTTATCACGTGTGTGTCTAGGCTGTAACAGAACTACATTTCCTTTAAGAGCACCACGGATATTGAAGCCTATAACAAAACGGATCAAAAACAGGAAGAAATACAGAGAGCAGCGTGCACACAATTATTAGAACTCTGTAAACACTTCACCCATTTTTATGAATGTCTGCTCAGGAAAATAGAAAGAATCCCGCACACTGACCAGGTCGCAAGCAATATATATATATTTATAAAAATACAACGTCTCGGTCCTAGACCTTCATCAGGTATGAATGTCTGCTGACATCAAAATGATTCGACCATATAAATTATTCGATGGAATCATCCTGAATTGTTTTGTTTTATAAGGAGTTGTAAGGAGACCGTGGTCTTTGTGTATTTGCAAAGGGTTACAATAGAAAACGGTATCAAAAGAAAACGTAAGGATACAATTTTTAACATTACATGCATGTAGGTTCACTGGAGGTTTTGCATAGTAAATAAAATAAAATGACTAGGTTTATATTGTAGACATGACAACACCTAGTTCAATTCACTGCCACTATAAAGAAAATTAGAGCTTCTACAATGAACCAATCAAACCTCAAAATTATTTCGTCCATTGATATTTTGAATATAACTAGTATTTTGTTCTCATTGGTATAACCTTTTGAACAAAGTACCAGTGTTTTGATGGGAAAACTATTCATTGTAAGGTCGTAACGTTTGTTCACGGGGTTTTAATGGTGGTCACAATTTTACATTTCACTTAAAAGCAATGATGTGTGTAGGTTCACTGTAGACATTCTGACACCTGGCTCCATTTCACCCCCAATGTAAAGAAAATTAGAGCTAGCAAGATCTAAAATGAACCAGTTCGAGTTTGCTCACATCACTCATTTATATCATAAGTATTTTGATCATTGTAAATAATTGAAATCCTAGGAACAAATATTGATAAGAATCTTATGATGGACACAATTCCCAATAAAACACTAACAGACTTTATTTACATCACAACCGATTAATTAAATAATGTTGGGATTGTCAGGGCTGGAAACGAGAAGACATCACTGAAAATTCGGTCTTTAAACAGGCGACGGTGGTGACGGACAACTTTAGAGGCCTTAATAATGAAAAAGCCCTGTAGTGTTAAACAGTACAGACAACAAACAGGCGGATTTTAACCCCGAACGAGTGAAAATAGAGGGAACGGGAGCAGATCTTGTGAAAACACTCACTCTCTCTCAGCTTGCGTTTGAAGTTGGGATCGCTCCTTCTCTTCCTGTCGAAATAAATACAGTACCCCACCAACAGCGCGGCGCCCACCCCGGCCGCGATGGCGCTCGTCCTGCCGCCCATCATGACGCCTCACTTAACACAGAAACACGACCGATCTTTTCAATATTACAGATTAATACGGCAGGACCATAGGCATGACCCCTGGAGGAGTGCAGTAGAGGAAAGACCCCCACGCACCAGGCGCCTTCCATGAGGTGACAGCTAAGCAGGCCTCAGCACTGCCTGCTTAAAATACCTAGCATGTCCGGAGAGATCAAAGACATGAGGGTAGGACATGTGCAGAAATGGAGTGATATTAATGTGCAGTGGAGGTGGGAGGATTTTTACTACTTTAAAAAAAATAAAGAAAGGGGAAAAGCGCGATCATTATATATTTCATACATTTTATTACATGTCATTCCACGTGTGAACGCTGGATGACAGTAGAGAACCATGGAAAATATGAATGACTTCTCTCTCTGTCTCCCTCTCTCTAGATATGCGTATACAGAAGCCTAATGTTTTTATCTGTACGTACATAATATATACTGTACATAAATTTGATTTAATAATATATATATGTATATATATATATACAAGTACAAAAATACAAAAAATAGAACATTTTAATAACACAATATATAATATAATTTTAAAATACATATATATTATTTTATATATTTATTTTTATATCTTAACGATGTCTTTCATCTTTAGAAACACTTTTTTTGTTTATATATTCATATGATTTATTTCAAAAGCTTCCCAGCGATTGTTCTGTCGGCCTCACACAGTTCCTCAAAACCACACGGATGTTTTTATCCTGCTCTGATGTTCCACACTGAGCTCCAGAAGGACTTGAACACTGTCTAATGATGTGACTCAGAAGCAGGGAAAACACAAACCTGGTGAACAACAGTTCTGGAATTTGGAAACACATGATGCTGTGCACCTCTGCAGAAGTGCTTGTGTCTGTGTGTGTTTGTGTATGTGTGTCTGTCTGTGTGTGTTCTGCAAGTGCTAATTAGGAGCAGTCAGCAGTTGCATGTGGTTCAGACGGAGCGCAGGCCTCAGCTCTACACCCAGCACTACTAGCCTACATTAGTGCACGCAGCTGCTGTGGTCGCAGTTTATTAAAGGGATGGGTGCCTGATTGCATGTCGTCATTAACCACATGTTTTCTATGGGGATTCACTCAGGGGTGTGTACTTTTGGACTGGTCCTGACTGTGAGCAGAGGGAAGGATTATACTGTCTGAGTGAGTCTGACACAGCTGGACCCCGACCTGTCGTCTGTACAGCACTAACCTACAGGTCTCATTACATCTTAGCAACAGTATCTTCATAACTCTAACATACAAACCTCAGAAATGAATCATATCTCAACTACATTTGGGATAAGGAGGCAAATTTTATTTAACTATTTACTTTAATCAAATATATTACATTACAGTATTAATCATTTACAGTATTGTGGAAAAGTCTTGGGCACCTGTGGAAATCATTTTCAAAAAATCATTGAGCAGTGAGTGCGTTTTCTTTTTAAATCAAATAACCTTTATTAAATTTAATGTGGAAGCTCAGTATTACTGTAGTTTAGATCATAAACCTGGTTTGACTCTCCCAGTTAAATTAAATCAGGAGCTGCTGATGGAGTTTCACAGATCCAAACAACGGCTGGAGGAACCTGGAGCTGAACCTGTGTTCTCCTCACCAGCTCACACAATATCAACTACTTTTTACAAACAAAATAAATTGTGATGCTTTTACTGCTTTCTTGTTTGTTTGCATGTTTCTAATGTTAACTTTGCTAGCAGAAAGCTGAGGTGCCAAGACTTTTGTACAGGACAGTATATTAGGAGCACATGAGAATGTGGGCTGCAGAGCCTGTATGTAGGTCTTGTGTGTGTTACGTAGTGGATAATCTGCAGCTGTGTCTCTGATAGCAGTTTATCAGATCGCAGCTGATTCACAGCTGGACCCTCCGAGCCAAGCTCTCACTCCTGTCCTCCCAGCCCAGACATCACAGCCATCCGGCAGCTTAACCGCCGCCGTATTACTAGACTGTTCCTGGAAGTTGCTTTTACATGCTCTTACAGGCCACTCCCACTCTAACCACACTCCTTCTGGAGGCCTAATAACTGCCTTCAGTTCAAATGGTGGGTGTGTTCGAGTAATGCACATTCCAGACTGACTTCTGAAAAAGACTTCTTGCTTCCTGGTTGCGCTGCCTGCACACAGCATGGAGGTCACAGGACCTCTGAGTCAGGTGACCGGCAGCACAATGGAGGACTTCCAGTCAGGTCAACAGGAGTGAATGCGCAAACTGGGTGACTCTGAAAGAGCAGCGGAAAATGGGATATATATATTTTATACATATAAAAACTCATTGGTGAATCATGTGAAACTGACATCATTTAAAATAAATTCCACCAAAATAGTTTCCTTTTGTTATGGGGTGGTAGGAGCCCAGTGGGTAAAACGCTCGGCTTTGAACCCAATGACCACAAAGTCGCAGGTTAAACTCCCTCCACTTTCTACCATTGTGTCCCTGATCAAGACACTTAACCCTCAGTGTCTCCATGGGAACTGTCCCTATAACTAATGACTGTAAGTCGCTCTGGGGAAGGGCATCTGCCAAACTGCCCCTTTGTAGGATAAGGATAATAATTTTAGTTTTTTGGATGATCTCTGAATTTGTATTCTGTTGGAGGTGGGCCTTGAAAAGCCCAATTTGGACGCCTTAGTTTTGCACTTTAAAGGACGCATATCAAGGTGAAGGGAAAAAAAAGATTGAGGTGGGATTATGGTTATATAAAAATGAATTGAAAAGAATGACCTTGTTTTTTCTGGAATATAAATCCACACACACAAATGTCAAGGATCTCTGGAGGGAAATAAACTATTAGAAAAATGTAGGACCACTATTATTTATATCCAGAATTTTATGATTGAGGCCGCGGGGTTAGGATGGTTATCTTTATATTGTGCTGTCATGGAAAGTGAAAAGTCTGTGTTATAATGTAATACATTTTCTGCATCTGGGATCCGATGGACGTGTATGTGCTGTTATTTTCGGAGGCGTGTGCTGAGTGCAGGCTGAGTGCAGCTGGAGCAGAACGGAGAGTGCATTGTGTTTGTTTTTCAGAGGAGAGCGAAGTCAGCGTGTTTTGCACTACCCTGGCTCACTGACTTTCTTCTTCTTCGAGGCTGATGCAATTATCTTTCGCTTTGTAATCGTCCACGTCCTCCAACGTGCTTTTTAGGCTTGGCTCCCATTCAGAAAGTCGCCAAGGCAGCACTTATACGTTCACTCCCTAAACCCAGTCTGACTGGCACACAGGAAACACTCTGCAGCAGCGGAGGAGCGGAATGATAGAGCACTGGAAAAGCAGAAGAAGACAGAAGAACACATGTTTGGCTCCTGACTATACAGTAGGCGCCAGCCATGACTTCATCACTAGTTCATTTAAAGGGCCCTTATCACAAGAGATTAAAATGTTCTCAATTTCTTTGCCTTAAAATAGGTTGATAGAATGTAAATATTGTTAAACATTAATTTACCCATCCATATGTAGTACAGAGGTTTCCAAAATTCACCTTTCTAAATTCATTGTATTTGTGATGTCACAAAAAACAGTGCATTTACATATCTACCCGTCCAGCCATGGACTGGAACATGGACTGTGGACTGTTTTTTGTATGAGACACAATACATGGCAGCCAATCAGAGCAGAGGTCGTTTACATATGTCGGTCTTAAAGGCACAGAATGTTCAATTGTGTAACAATTTATATTATTGACATATAAAAGAATTGTGGCTGTTTGTTTTTACATAAATAACACATAAATATTATTAGAGGACCTCAGAGGAAATCAATTAAATTTAAGTACAATGTAAGTAGCTTACTTAACCCAATTAAAGCCTGTTTATTTGTTAACAAAATTGTTTTTATTCATATTAATTTTTTAAAAATACACTTTTGTTGATTACTGTATCTGCAGTATATCAGAAATGAACAGAAAATAGTTGTACATTGACAGTTTACAGGCTGGTTGATGTATTACATGATAATTCTGTAATAAGTTCAGAACTAAAAAAAGGCACTTTGAGGGCAAAAGACATGTTTCTCTGCTGTGTGTGAAGCATCCACTCACAAAGCAATGCTCCACAGTGCCGATAAAAAAGAAAACGATCCAGCGCTGTGGGAAGAGCAGTTTCAGCAAAGGAGGAGAAGCCTCACACACACTTATACATCACATGATGGTAAAAATCAGGGCTGTGGTTGTGGTGCCTGTGTGATTTCTGTGTGAATGGTTCAGCTGGAGAGGAGGTTTTGGAGACGCCCCACTCTCTTTCCTCTCTCTCTCTCTCTCTCTCTCTCTTTCCCTCTTTCCTCCCTCCCTCCCTCCTCTTTGGGGCAAACAGAGGTGTAATTATTTTTACCCAGGCTGCAGCTGCTTTATGTGAACTTTGGCAGGCGCGGTGCAGCATGGAGCTGCTCCAGGAGACAGGAACTGAAAAAATCCCCCCCTCCGTTCTTTCGGCTGGAATAATATACACCACTTTTTGAGCCGCTGCCCAGGAACGTCCAGCTATAAAGCCCCTGCGACAGGCAGACCCTGTATTTTCCATGAACCCAGAGCGGCCTGCTCCGCTTCCAAAGAAACAACGTCATCCAATGTGTTTTCAAGGAGGAACACGTAGTGGAACCTGGAATGGGGTGGTGTGGGTGGCTCGTAAGCTAGGAACTGGGAGATAAAAGTTGGAGAGACAGAGAGAAAGAGAGTACAGCCTCTATTTTTTTGGTAGTGTGTGGTTCTTGGCCTGGGGAGCCCATTAGGCCTCCTGCTCCTGGCCCGGCGCTTGGCAGCGGTGGTTTTCACGGTCAGTAAACAGTGGATCTCTCTCAGCAATCTCTCCGCTCCCCAACTCAAATCACAGCTTTCAGCGCCCGGGTCAAGGGAGGTGAAACACACAAGCACTCGCTCTTCCCACCCTCACCGAAAGAGAGAGGGAATTTATGCTTGGACTCACAGCTTGTCCTTTCGAAGAGGTTTGGCCAAATCTCAGATCTACACAGTTTTCTTCTCACAACCAGCCAAGACATATCTGGCGTCTGAAGGTTGCTTTTCAGTTAGTGATAACTAACAGGCTAATGGTGATAACACGCAGTGGAAGCGTCTTGCCACTGTTGAGCACCGTACAGCTGCATGCCTACATCGCCTTAAAACAAGAGAAGCTGTTAAGTAATTGTAAACAGACTTCATTATGCGGTTTCGGCCTCTGTATGACCAACTGTCATAGAAAGCGGCCACAATTTGGACTATTTTTTAAGCTATGCAAACTTTGAGTCATGCAGAAGGTGGGGCTTTGCAGAAGAGAAGCATAATAATCTGAAAGAAAGTGTGTGTGTGTGTGTGTGTGTGTGTGTGTGTGTGTGTGTGTGTGTGTGAGTGTGTGTATGTGAGAGAGTGCATGTGTGTGTTATTTCCAGTGCTGCAAGCAGCTCAGTTGAGAAAGTAGACAATCTCTCTTCTTTCAGTAGGGGTAGCTGCTGCGCTAGACTAACAGTCATCCTGCAAACACACACACACACACACACACAAACACGCACACATTTGCACTGTAGATAGTGGTGTGGTCCTGGTTCTAAAGGTATAATTAGTAGATATAACAGTGACATGGAGATAAAATAACATTACTTAAGAAAAGTAGCAGGTATAAACTGTTCTATGGTGAGGCGAATTTAATTATTAAGGACTTGATTGTGCAATGGCAGTTATGCCGCTTCCTACTAGGGTGTTGTAACAAGCCATGTGACCACCAGTGAGCCCGCAATGCACTGAGAAATGAGACTTATTGTATTGTATTATTAATCCAATTTTGCTTGGAATCTTCCTGTGAGGACCTCACCTCCCTTTAAATCAATGCCCGTGTTTGTACTGGCCTGGAAAAAAAGGTGGCCCACTTTTTCCTCCTGCTCATAGGTTCCTCCTATCTGTGGATAAATCTACTGGATGCACACCAACATGATGCCCTTTCCGCAGTTTCATAGTTCCCATTCTACCGATGCCGCGCATATTGTCAGTTCAAATATCTGGGGATGGAGGCTTTGAGGTGCACCAAATCGGCCCTGTATCACATTATCAGGCGGGCAGGAGAGGACAGTTGATCTGCACCTGTTCCACCGCTCTGTGTTCAGCCCCTGTGTGCTTCTGCCATCAGCGCCAGCCAGCCAGGCACATCCACGGGAGCGGCTTGGCAGAGGTCACCGGCACTGCAGATGGCCCGGGATTGATGCTCTGCATGCAGCGTCCGCCTGCAATGGATCTGATTAAAGCCTTTGAAAAGAGACAGGCATTGATCACGTGTGGGCACATCCGAGCATACCAATTAAGCCTTTTGAACTGCCTTCAAATTATATCGGGATTGTTTAAATCCAATGATTAAAGAGCCATGAATAGCCATTATTGAAGTGAAACATTCTTTTATCCTGTCATTGGTTTTAAAAGGGGGCCAAGCACTATTGGTGTGTTTTGTGTGTGTGTGTGTGTGTGTGTGTGTGTGTGTGTGTAACACACTAGGCTGCTACACATTAAAAAGAAAGGGAAAAAACAAAAAAAACGCAGGAGACAGGAGGCTTCTTTTCTTGTGCACCACCGCCTCTGAAACTGTGTAAGCAGGATTAGCTTTACACTCCATCACTTTTCCTGCAGTGACTAGCAGGGCCTCTGGAGACACGTCTGCAGGGGATTAACCGGCTGGGTCCAGCCTTGGCGGGGTTTCCCATAGTCATGGCCTTCAGCCTGTGAAACTGGAGATGGTGGGGTGGGAGGGGGAGGGCTCAGTAAGAGTCTGCGGGCCTCTAGGTCTCCCACCACACACACGGGGGAAGCTGTTTCAACGTCTACACGCTTGTTTTTGTAAGTGTGAAACATGTAAATAGTCACAGCACTGGCTGCAGTTTTTGACACGTCTGCCCAGGTTGTGTGAGCAGCAGCTGGGGGGTAAAAGGTTCTCAAATGAGATGTACTGTACTGTGGAGAAGTCAAAATAATATTCATAAACCGATGACCAGTGAGTGTTTTTTCACACGACAATGACTAAATATACAAAACAAAATGAAAAAGAATAAATAAAAATAACATTATACAGTAAAGAGTGACTTTACTGTATATCAGTGTGTTTCTTGTGGAGTGTGTATTACTTGTAGCTTCCATCAGAAAGTTGATGTCGTGTGAGATGTTACGGGAGAACACAGATTCAGTACCGGGTACCTCCTCAGATTGAGTCAGACCAGGATTCTGATGGAAACTACAGTAATACTGGGCTTCCACAAGGAACACACTGATATACTATATATATGACAATTTACTGTATAATGTTATTTGTGTTTATTCATTTAGTTTTATTAAGTATATTTAGCTGTACTAATGTAAAAAACACTCACTGTGAAACATTTTAGCTGCAAAAATAACAGTTATAATTGTTATAATTGAAAGGTATCAGTATGGTGGTAATGACTTTAACAGTAGGGGAAGGGTCATTCCCAGGAGATAGACACCTATGTTGTTGATATTACATTTACATGCTCATTGATTTCCCTTTTTTAAGTGTGTAGGTGGTTTTCAAAATCGAATAGAAGGAACATTTTTAGCCCTCCATAAGTGAAGAAAATAGGTTTGTCCTAATTCACACTGTTTCGCCACGGCCTGTGTGATACTGCTGAACTATGCAGGATGTGTTTTGCGCCGAATTCCTCTGCCTGCATATTGTGTTCCAAGGCTTTGAAGCCTTTGTTTCAGGTCAAGACTCACATGAATACATTGGCACGAGCCCGAGGCCATATTTTCGGAGCAAGTTTGGGAACGCAAGCTTCGGAAAACATTTCCAGTTTAGAATGCGTTTACTTAGCCTACTCTCTCTCTCTCCCTCTCTCCCTCTGTCTCTCTCTCTCTCTCTCTCTCTCTCCCTCCCTCTGTTTCCCTCTCTCTCTCTCTCTACCCCCTCACTCCCCGCCTAAAGCTTGCCTCAGGAAATACTCAAATGATGAAAGGCGCTGGTCTTTTTTCCCTTCTCCCTCCACACATTCATCATCTGGCTGTTCTCGTTTCCTGTTTACATGGCCGGGGGCAGGGCACCTCCCAGAGAAAGAGACGAGTCCTCTGATGATGCAATCCCACCACCACCATCCCCCATTTCCCCTCCCTTCCCAAAATTCTTTTCACAACAGAGAGAAACACGCCATTTCTTATCTTCCACCTCCGCCATTGGCCCTGTGTTGAGTGATCGTTCAATGCCGTGACCCTTACGTCCCCCGCTAGCAATGGGCCAACATCTGCTACCTAAGCTTGTTGCCGCTGATGGCCATTGATAAGGTACAGGTGTGGATTCTGCTATTTGCGAAAAAGAGAAGGTGTTTGGAAAGGCGGTGACGGGAGGTAGCTATCAGCTTTGCAGGTGCTTGACCAAGGTCACTGGCTAGCAACTAGCAGCAGCACTGCATGGGGCCCGGCCACGTGCTGACTCTGCATTTTCCACAACACGGTGCGCCAGCAAAGAGGAAGTTTGTGTTGGAGACTTATTATCATGGGTTTGGGCAGCAACAAGGTCCACTTCCGAATTGGGGCCAAAGAGGTGACGTAGCATTATCCTGTTTGAAATGACTTCCTTAGGTCTGTGCTGCATTAGCAAAGCTAATTACATCTCAGTCCTATCATGTCCACATGCAGGCTCCCATTCAACACTGTAGCTGCATAACCGCTTCCAGTGCTAATAATAAGCCGGCATGCGAGAAGGGGCAGCCATTTTGATGACGGGCCTGGTCTTTGTCAGTCCACAGCAGCTGCCCCCTTCAGTAACGCGGCCTTTTGTTTGTTTATTTTCATCCACCCCGGAACGCGGTGGGGTACAGCTAGCCTAAAAATACAAGCCTTCTATCTTAAAATATCCACAACCCTTGCCCTTCCTCTCCCCAGAATCCCCCCCCCCTTCCTCCACCCACCCACACTACCCCAGTACAAGGTGTCAGCTGCTAGTGAAGGTAAAGAAGGAAACAGAGCCAGAGGGAGGACGTTAAAAGGGCAAACGAGTTGATACCCCTGCAGCAGGGCCGAGTTACAGAGAGCCTGCCCGGCCAAGCGTCCTCCTCCCTGTCATACGAGATGGGTGACAGATGCTGTGGCCTCCAGCCTGTCTCTGCAAAGGCTGTCTAAGCACCTTTCCTCTGTGCCAACTCTGGCTTGCCCACTCTGCAGAGAATGCCATAGCTCTACACGCAAGCAGGCCACACTGCCATTTCCTGACTTAAAGTGATAGCTCAGTGAGAAATAAAATGTACTCAGTTATTGCAAGTAGTTGACAAGTAATTAGCTCAGTTGTGTAAAGTCATGCGTCACCCACAACACTGAGTTAAGTCATAGCAAGTAGGCCTGCATGTGTGATTACTCACACAGTTGGTTCTGACAGCTCAGTGTGACTGAGATGTTCTGTGCAATGTATATAATATTCTAATGTGTATACCGTTACATTTATACAAATAAATATATATAAAATCTATATTTTATTATTATTAAGTAAATATACACAAATTATCCGGTAGACCAGCACTTGAGTGTACAAAGTAAAGATATCACGTCTATTATAAAAGATTCTAATATTATATATTATATCACAATATATTATATAATCTATACACATTTGTATAATTCATACAAATGACATTTATATATTTCTATACTTGTTTTATATAACATTATCTTTAAATATTACATGTGTAAAATCTATGTGATGATGATTTGAGAAGCAGTCCAATTGTTCAGATTCTAAAGGAGTCGAAAAAGATGATCTCAATTTTATATAGCTACAGTTTTATGACTCTGTTCTTAATTGTTTGGCGGATATTAAAGTATGTTGGATACAAAGGCTTATTCGCATTAATTCCCCCTTTATTTTGCAAAGATACACTCAAGGTTGTTTGTCATCCTGGACAATGTCTCGGCTAATGATGTTACTCACAACAACACTTTCCCTCTATTGCTTAGTTATGCCTCACTGGAAACAGTAGCTGAGGCCTGAATGTTGTCCATTGTTTTGTTATAAAATAGCGGTGGCCTTTTTACATCTTCTCCCTCCTTTTCCCTGCAATCGTGAGGAATGTCACCTTGGCTTTTCTGAGTAGATACAGTAAATTAATAGGCAGTCGTTACTTCCCGACTGCTTCGTGAAGCCCTTTGGTTCGGCATTGTGCACGAATTACACTGGCCCCGCTGTGGCCTTGCTTGCTTTTCGAGCCCTATCTCGTAGCTGGATTCAGCCACTTCAGCCAACAAGTGCTGTTCCCTCTCCTCCCGTAATCCTCTCTCTCATTGTATAGAGTGCAGCGCTGATGAATAATTGTGACAATGCTGAAGCATGTTTATTTTCGAATCCGCAAGCGTCGCCGCACCAATTTGCATTTGAAAGAGCCGTTTGATGTCTTTATCTGAAACACGCAGGGCTTTAAAGCCTCTGACTGTAACCGTGTTTGTTTTTCCAATGTGATGGAGGGGAAAAAAGAGGGGGGGGGGGGGGGTTAAGTAAAGCAAGTTTTCCGAAGTAATCACCACTAGGCCAAGTCTAGAGAAGACACTAGAAGAGAAAGCACACCCCCCCCACCCCCATCCTCCTCTCACCAGCAAAACCATTCTGCCTAATATGCAGCCCTCTCGAATGAAACTGACTCTTTGCTGATTAACGAATCAATTAACGCAGCTTGTACCAAACGTCTGCTTTCCACTCTGTGCTCTTTCTAACGTAACTTCCCCACAGTAAAGGCTCTTAAATAGGAAGTGAGTCTGAATGAAACCCAGCTGGCTTCGCGGCGCCCTTCGGGCCTTCCTCCACTTCACGTCACAGTCCTGTTATTTCCAAATCAGTGGAACAGTCAAAACACACTTAACTCCTTCCTCGCCCGCCTCACCTGAGACACGCTGGTACACGCTACTGTGCAGTACACCACATCCCAGTTGCACCAAGTGCACAAGCCTGCCCAGCAATGGGAGGGTACACTTCATTATGTGCAGCAGAATTCCTTTTTATGTGGCCAAAAGTATGTGGATAACGCCCCCAATTGAGTTAAAGCTTTAGAATACTGGTGTGACAGAGACTATTTTCTTTGTTTGAATTCGGAAGGTGAATAAAATTAAGAAAAATCTGTGCAATCATCTGGCAGTAGAATGAGTTGTACTGAAGATCTTAGCACTGGCATGGGCTACCGCCTTCACTACAAGTTTGTGAAATTCCTGCCTTGCAAGATCTGCCCCAGCCAAATGTATGTGCTATGTTTCAAATGAAGTCTAGAAGCAACAATAGCTCAACCCCAAAGTGGTAGCGCATGCATAAAATTTAGGAGCTTCATATAATTGTGTCTATAGCCAAGTAGCCACATATAAACCTATGATTACTGTGCGCAAAGCTAGTCATTGGCTGGAATGGCGTAAAGCATGCTGGCACTGAGCAAAGTGTTTTAAGTTTGATACCAGCCAAACACTAGCTATCAGAGTACATAATGCCAACAGGAAAGTTTTGTAGAGAGGGAATAATGGGCTGGGGCTGTCTTTTTGGATTCAGGTCAAGAGTAATGTTAATGCGTAACAGCATATAAAGACATATTAGACAATTGCATATAACAACTTTGTGGCAAGTTTGAGGAAGGCCTTTTCTTCTTCCACCATAACCGTGACCCTGTGCACGAAGTGAAATCCAGGACAACAGCAGAAGAAACTATGACATTTTTATGCTATTTCTGCACGGTTGCTTATGTTGTTTTCACAAATAGTACTTTTTTAAGGAACTGAGCTCTATTAAACTGAATCTGAAAGGGAACAAGCTGCAAATGACTTCAATGATGTTTGTGTTCACAATCTAAGCAAACTTTAAAAGTCACTTAATCCTTCTTCTACTCGTCTTTCACACTGATGATATCTCCAACCACTTGTTCATACTGCAACCTCTTTTAAAGCTCAGACACAACCTGGGTAAAGAACTGTGAGTAGTGTGGGTTATGTGGTTCAGGTTCATATAGCGCATTACATTTAATCAGACTGGCTGAGCCTCATTCAGAATTGTGAAAAGCTACTCCAATAGCACAAAACCATTAAAACCCATTTAACGGTCAGTATTGTTCATGAACAAATATGGACCCTAAATGACACAGCATGTGTTCATGAGGTAGGTGAAACTAACTTACTATCAGCTGGCCGATATACAGTAGTTCTCTTTGTCTATTCATATACAATCCTGTCGAAAATCAGAGACGAAAATCAAGTATGAATATGTGTGACTATGTATTCACATATCAACAACTTGGAACACATTTTCTACATTGTAGTCAAACATGAAAAATGAATCCAGGCTTGTACAGGCAGAATAAAGTTAAGAGTGAAAGGAGAACTGTTGGGATGTTGTTGCTGACTCATGCGCATGCGCTTCTTTCCAAAGAAACGAACCAGTTCTGCAACCAGTAATGTTGCACTGACATCCTGGAATTTCACAATTATGGGTCATTAAGAGTCATTATGTAGTATTCTTCAGATACTATTGACTGAGCCACTATCTACTAAGGATATAAAAGTCTTTATAGATAGATAGACAGACAGACAGACAGACAGACAGATAGACAGATAGACAGATAGATAAATAGATAGATAGGTAGATAGATATATACAGAGAGAGAGATTTATTCATTTTTTCTTTCATTTTATTGACAGTCTGAGGCACATCTGTGCTTGTGATCTTGACATAATTAAAGTAGAATAAAAATGTATTGAATTGATAAAACGTTATCGTGTGAAAAGCTCATATTTTCTTTAATTTGGGCAGGAAAGGTTTCCCGCGCTCTCACGGTGAAACTGAAAGGATAGAAGAAAAAAACAGTTCCACATGTGTGCGTTCCGTCGCCATGGCAACGCAGCGTTCTGAAGCGAATCCCGGTTGCCAGGTAACGGCGCGTGGGCGTGTGAAGGTCGGTGGGCGGGGCCTCGGGAGGAGAAGTAATGTGGCGACAGAAGCGTGGTTTGATTTTTTCAAAAAAATGTCCCCACTTTTCCACTTTCGCTTCTGTATTCCTGGACCAGCCTGCTGCATTCTCGTATATGAGCTCATACTCTTTTACTTCAGCCTGCTGAGATTTTGTTGGAAAGGAGCACACTGTCAGCAGGCTTTAAACACGTTGAAATTCACACTTTAATGCTATAATTAAATCTCTGTGGATCATGTTAGGCCTTAATATTGACCATGTCTTGGTGAGATGTGAATCCATCCACAGATCTGTTGACACTGTGCTCTCCAGAACATGCTTTCACATGCCAGCAGAGCAACTTGTCTTCTTGAGTGAAACGTTTTTTCTCTTCTTTTCTTTCCTTTTTTTTGTTCAAACAGTGCAACTGCATTTTTCGGTTGAGGAAACAAAAGCAGAAGTTGCTTAACCAGATGAAGCAATAGAGGATTCCTGAAAACGTTTCATCATGAATGTTCTGTACTGTAGGCGCCCTCTTAGTCATGCCCGTAGGAATGCGCTGTAATGTAAACAGAGCATGCAAAGGGCACAAAATGGCTGACCTTGCCTGTTAAACAAAGGGGGAAGAATCGGCACGTCACGCCGGCTCAAAGCCACAGCCGTGAAGAGCCTGCATTCCCCGTACTACTTCCTTTCTAAGCCTTACAATATGCTATCGCCGACAATCAAGCATAGACAGGATGTTATAAAGCACAATGTCTGTAAAATATAGGCGTGAATGGCTTCATAAAAAGGGGGGCGGGGGATTTCCCCTGATCTTTCAAAAAATTCTCCACAGTTCAGTTGTTAAGAACAAAGTCATTGAGGGCAACGAGAACAAAGTCATTCATTGCGGTTTGGTGTGAAATGCACTGTTGTTCGCTGTGGTGGTGAATGGAACCAGACAGCCAAACAGTTTAATGCCTTTAAAAGCTCCCTCACGTAAAGTTATTACATTAAATAGGGATGAAAACACTGTCTGATGCTTGGGATCATGAGATCAAGTTTTAAGGTTAAAATGATGTGAAATAAAACCGTTGATGGGAGAGAGGTGGTAGCAAGGTATTGTGAGAAGTAAATAGTCCCTTATTTATTTATTCATGCATTTATTTGACTAAGCACTATTTTACTTCCATCAAAATCAGCTTGCATGACTTTGTTTACATCTCAGCAGTTCAGCTGTGCAGAGGTTCAGACAAATCAGTGGAATTCCCCTTTAACAGCGCTACTGAAAAGAGGAAGCCCCAGACCGACCACACAGACAGAAAGGGGAGATTTGAAGAGCTTGTCATTAGAAAAGCTGCCATGACTGCATGACTTCACAAGTCAAATGTTAACCGCCTGCTTGAGATGGGATCACAGCGTGTTGTAAATATCACGCTCTTCTCGATTGTCTTGTCCGGGTGCTTTGCAAGACCGGGAGCCTTGAGCTAGACGTGCTATTTCAAAATGGCTGGCGGAACTTTCTTTGCCCTTCTGTGCTGCTCCGCGGCGCGTCCCCCGATTCCATAAATCAGCTGGCTGCAGCATGCCCACCGCTGTCCTGCCAGCTGACTGCTTGGATCGCTATCAGGAACCAGAGTCTCGCCTCCAGATTTATCCCCATGACCTTTGACCATTGAGCACAGAGCTGGCCTTCAGCAGAAACCCGGCCCGCCCTCCCTCCGGCCTTTCTCAGAAATGTCTCCCTGGGAGCCAACGAGCTTTGCACATGTCCGCACGGCCAGGCTCGGCCTGCGCAACCGTGCCACAGCCGGATTCTTTTTCGGTAACCGGTTCTCTTATCGAACCACGCCAGGTTGTGTTGTAAGACTCAGGAATCCGGTTAAAAAAAAGCCTTGTTTTGTTTTATTGTTTACTCCTTCAGAGATTCTCTACTGGGCTTTTCTTACTGGTTGCTGAGTGTGTGTGTGTGTGTGTGTATGTGTATGTATGTGTGTGTGGGTGTGTTCTTAGAATATGTGTCACAACAGCGCCCGCAGCGCTGACCCATCATAAATCTTGGTATGCACTCTCTTTTCTTCCTTGAGAACTGTTGTTTGGAAGGAGGCCAAGCATTATTAAGGGTTTCGGAGGAGTGAATAATGCCCTTTACCCGCATGACGTTTTCTCTGAAGTCAAGTCAAAATGCACCCAGGTGACCCGAATCAATAGCTCATTTTACTGTCTGTGCACAGAGCTGAATTTAAGGTCAGGTGTTATACAGGCACTTTTGCTTTATTTTGGTTTAAACAAACAGACAGAAAGGCTGCTTACACTGAAAGCACAGTTGCTTCATGGTAGATTTCAGACTACGTAACTGCTAGCTGGATTCCTCTGAAAACATGGCAACGGAATATTTTTTTGATTTCCATAAATAAAATGATCCTGAGAGAATAAAAGTGGCCCATTTATAGCTCCCTGAGGTCGTATTATGAGTCTGTATGCCTAATGCCTGTTTTAGGAACTGTATAAAAATCATAGTTGAACCAGTTGTAGACAGAAAGGTTCATTTTGCCATACAGACCTCCAACCACGCCCCCCCTCCCCTGAATGTCACTGGATCTCCTGATTTACAAGGTCTTTCGAGAGGTCAAAGTACTGCTACATACAAGCTAACAGGCACTGAATTGGTGTCGCAGCGCTGGACTAGAGGCCTCATATAAACCTTCAAACTTTGTCTAGAGTGGTAGTTGAATTGCTCTTGCAGAACAAGACTCGAGTTTGATTTGCTGGTGTTATATAATAGTGTTAAAGTCCATGAAAAGTTAGTTCTGTGTGTTAGCTCGCTTGTAGCATGTAGGATTACTCCAAATAATATATAAGTCGACTGCTAATGCTAAACAACTTCATAATTCATAAGGTCCAGAGGCCGGTAAATATACATAGGATAACATATATCAAGTAGAGAGAACAATTAGAGAGTACTTATTTTGAACTGTCCTTTCCTTTGTGGCACTTTTGCTTAGGTTAAATATAGGCTGCTTGTTAGCATTATACTAGCGAGCATTGCACGCATTCAACAATTTAAGTCCACATAATTGCTTTGTGAAATAAATAGTGTTGGAGTTCAGTGCAGCGGGCTAAAAGACAACGCAGACAGCATACATTAAAAAAAAGAAAGAAAAAATAGCCTTGGGCTGAAGAAATGAGCAGTTCTGAAGGAGTTAACGTTTGGGAGGCAGCCGAGTGCAGTGGAGGGGGAGATGGATAGAGGGAGGAATAGAGGGAGGGAGAAGCTGTGCGGCTCTTCTGGAGTGAGTGACGTGAGCGAGGCCGGCGTGACCCTGCATTCACCTACAGCACAAGCTGCCAATTCGCCAAGGACGGGAAGATTATGGCCTGCCCCGAAAAGGACGTGCACTTGGCTCGGCCGTGTCTTCATCGGAATGCAGGGCTGTATCTGCACAACCTTCCCCCAACTACTTTAACAGCTATCCAGCAGACTCTTATGTGACGTTTGCTTCTTTATTTTCTACTCTTTTTCTTTTTTTCCCTTCTAATTTATCATTTAGGGTTTGTTTGAATTGTTTATACGGTGCGGCATTACCAAACGCCGACAAGGAGCCCAGCCAGCTTCGGAATAAAGAGATATTACAAGGCACAATAGGCCTCAGAGCGTGTTAGATACAGCCGAATGTGACCCTTGCACTGGAGAGTCCTCTCAGGATTTTGGCCCTCTAGCATGGTTTAACCCTTTAAACTCTAGTCTTGTGCTTCTCATACTAAATTCTAAGGCTTGTTACTTAGCAACTGCTTTGAATTAGTCAGTGTCTACTATGAACCTGATCTATTATGTAGATACGGGAGTGAAGTGTGGGTGCACATACAGACCCTAAAAGAAAGGACAAATTGCGAACTTCTCCATGCCAACCCTGGCCAAAACGCAGGCTGTTTAGTGCACGGCAGGCGGCCGAGAGAGTTGGAGAGGGAGTTAGAGAGACAGAGAGAGAGAGACAGAGAGAGAGGGCTGTGAAAGTTGCGTGCTAAACCCCTCCCCTGCGTCTCTCCTCTCTGGCTGTAGTCCTGACTCGCATTCCCTCAGAGCACCCCACCCTGCATGATGCAAGATATAGACATGGAGAGAGAGAGGAGACAGAGAGAGATAAGGAGATACTAGGCCATGTTTGTCATATGCTTCAGGGCATGTGTGCGTGTGTGTGTGTGTGTGTGTGTGTGTGTAAAAGAGGGAGAGAGAAAAATGTTTGTCTGCTGAGTGTCACTAATGCGTTTTAGGAACTGTTGTCAACAACAACCAAAGAAACGCCATGAGACGTCTCGCTACTCGCACTGTGACAGGAAAAAGACAAGCAGGGAAGATCACTTCGCCGCACACTCTCCTGCATTTTCTCTCTCTTTTCCCACTCTCCTCTTTCTTCCTCCATTTGTTCTGCTCTCTTTATCGTTCTTCTTTCTGCCTCTCTCACACTCTCATTTACACATTCTCTCCCTCTCTTTCTCTTCTTCTTCCTCTTCTACCCATTACCCTTCCGCCCCCTCACTCTCTCTCCTTCTCTCTTTTCTCCATCTCCCTCATTATTTAATCTTTTTCCTCTCTCTCTATCTCTTTTTCTATATATATTTCTTCTCCTCCCACCCCCTCATTCTTTAATGTTGTTCTTCTTTCCTCACTCAGTCTCTCTCTCCCCCTTTCTCTTTCTTCTTCACTTCATCCTGCTCTGTCTCTTCTTCTTTGCCCCTATCTCTCTCTCTCTCTTTCTTCTCCCACCCCCTACTACTTTAATGTTTAATGCTTCTCTTCCTTCCTCAATCTCTGTCGTCTCTCTCTCTCTCTCTCTCGCTCCCTTTCTCTCTCTCGCTCCCTTTCTCTTTCTTCTTCACCCCCCATCCTGCTCCGTCTCTGTTACACAAGGCGTCTTTGCTTGACACTAATTTTAAGCCAGATATTTTCGTCATCACGGCTGGGCCGCCACTCGAGTTTCTGATGATCGAATGGCCGGCCTCTCTGGACTGTAGTTGCTATTTGGTTGCTAAAGCAAATTCAGCTGTTTGTCCGTCACATGGCTTTTCCATTAAGCGCGCTCCAGCCTCTGCTCAGATAGCGCTCGGCCGCCTCTTCTTTCCTTTCATTTTCCAGTCTGGCACTCGTCAACAATGACGCCTCGCTATATCAGGTCTGATGCAGCGGCGTCCTTTACTTTGAGGTGTTTTTTACTTGGAGGGTCAAGCATGCTGGGACTCAACACTCATGCAGACTTGGACTTGTTTTAGAACACGCTCACCTGGCCCCAGGGAGCGTCTGGAGAGTTCCAGTAACCCAGGGCCACATTTGTTCCTCCCCCAAAACCGGCCCATGGAACCTTAGTCCAGTGATAGACACACACACACATACACACACACACCGCAGGCCTGTAGTGGTGGATCCATTAAGGGCCCTATTTCCAGGCGAGAGGGAGAAAAGGGGGCCGGCCTTGTGCAGATGATGGGTCACAGCTGTTCCCACAGGATGGAGTGTTTCCCCCCCCTCCCTTTTTTCCATCACAGTTCAAAGAGAGGAGAGAAAGAGAGAGAGAGAGAGAGAGAGAGAGAAAGAGACATGGTATTACTAACATTAGAAAACCCCTTGGTGGAGTTTAGGAAGGAGGGAAATGGAGGGGTGGAGGAGGGGAGGGGAGGGGAGGGGAGGGGAGGGGAGGGGGGCTGTCTGCTGTTTCGTTTTTTGCGAGGCTGGTGTTTGGTTCCTGAAGCTCAGCCATAATCTACTGCACAAGAAAGGCAATGGCATTCACACTGCAGGCCCTGAAATAGCAAATGCGTTTCATCTCGTCTCTCAATTGCGTCTTCACACACACACACACACACACACACACACACACACACACACACACACACACACACACACACGCACCGAACACATGACTGGGTGTTGCTGTGTCATTTGCATTCAAACCCACAGAAAGCTTCTTAGCTGTTGTCATCGCTAGTAACGACAACAACAGACAGTATCTATGCACCTTTTATAGCTACTGTTGTGGGGTTGGTGAGGTTAAAAAACTTTAAACCACTTTAAAGTGGAAGTAGCACATAACTACTATTAAAGAAACAAAACCTACCATTTATTACACAGGCCATATAATCTATATGGGCTCATTCTGGATTCTGTTTTTGTGACATCAGAAAAAATAACCAGCTTAGATAAGTTTAGCCCTGCTTTTTTTTTTTTTTAAACTACTGACATTAGTTCAAGCAACATAAGAACATGGACAGGTCAGTTAAACATAGGTCTTTTGAGGAACAGCTGAGAGCTTCTGGGAGATGACTAGGTGAAAATGGAAGTCGTTCGTAGTGACTGAGTGATTAAAAAAAAACAACCTCTGGCCACGGTCCCACTCCACCCCTCCTCATCAGTCTTCCGGAAGATTCTGGGCTCTTAATCCTGTCACTCAGTAGGGACAGCAGGTAGCCTGCAGAGGAGCAGAGGATGCTGGGAAATCTGGGCCAAGTTTCAAGACTCCTGGAGAGGCCCAGATGTCCCTGCAGAGCTCCTGGGAAGCTTCAAGGATATATGACCTGCACAGGCACATGTATACACACACACACACACACACACACACACACACAAACTTACATATACACATATATAGTGTTACTGATATATGTATATATGGGGAAAATAATTATTTGACCCCTGCTGAATTTGTAAGTTTGCTGACTTACAAAATAATGAACAGTCTCTAATTTATCAGTTTCATCAACAAGAAATGTTCTTACATACACAGACGTGTACACAATCAGAATATCAACCAAAAACGATGTTACATAAAAGTTTGAGATTGATTTGCATGTCATTGAGTGAAATAAGCATTTCCCCCACTGTATTTACCTTAGAATTCATAAATATATATTTTAATAATACATTTATTAAATGTGTTTTGCAAAGATCAGGTATTTTTTCTATAAATTCACGAAGGTTTAGTAGTTCATTCACATCAAAGTGTACACGTCTGTGTATGTAAGAACATTTCTTGTTGAATATAAGCATTTGATTCAGTGTAAATCATTTTGACCCAGGCTTGTGTGGTTGCCCCTTTGCCCAAGGCTCCGTTGGGAACATAATGACAAAGAAGCTTGATCTTATTTCCAGGAGCGGAGATGAGGCGCAGTTGCTCGGGCGCGGCCCTGCCATCTGACCACAACCGATGGATCTGGTTCAATGACAAGAGAGCAAGGGCGTGTCCTGCTATCCATTTCCAAATATAAGCATGGTTGGGCGCTGACACCGGCATGCATCAAAGCCGAGCTGGAGGGGTCCTTCAGAGGCCCGGACCATCCACGGCTGACTCATTTCGGCTGTGGTCGATTTGAGGTCAGCTATGGGCGGCTGTGGAACATGTCACATACATTAAATGTCGGGGAGGAGCTTGTGGGGGCAAAGCAGTGACACCACTGGAATGGCCTGTTTTATTTGACACAGATTAAAAGCAGTCTGAGTGCCACTATCAATGGGGATATCCCTAATGGGTTTTGGTCTTTTGGTCTAAGCTTAATTTGAACCCGAAAAGCTCTTCACCCACGGAAACATTAAATAAGTAGTTCGGTGAAAGATGTAATGTAAATGTAGTAGATCATGTAGATAGATAATCAATAATGTAGATAGATAATCAAAATATAGTAAATCAGGCAAGACATAACGGGTGTTTCATTCTTTGTTTTATCACTGGAGATACGAGGCTAATGAAGCTAACATGTAATGGAAGCTAATGCAAAAAACAGTAGCATGGCAAACCGTGACAGACCCAGGCCTTCAGTTCAAGCTAGAAATGTCAAAACTCAGGGCTCATTTCTGCCATGCTGCCCTTCTGCAATTTCTATTATTTCAACCAAAATTTCTACATTACTCCAGATGATGATTCAACTAAGTTCAAATTGGCTAAAAAAAAAATACAGTTGGCCCTGAAGGTTCCCTACTGCTGCTACTCTTCTTCTGAATAATATCTGACCTGCTTTCATTCCGCAGCGTGAGTGTGTGATTATTCAGTGTCCATGAATCTAATCAGTGCTACCACTACTTGTTAGCTTTCTAAGCCACGTTGCTCATGTGTAAAACTATATCTTAGCTGATCAAGCACACTTGGGATGAAGGGAAAACTGGATAAAATTGATTTTTTCCTTTGAACTTTTCCTTTAATCTTGCTCAAAGCAGAGCACCACACAAATCAGATGAGCTCCTTCACCACTAAGGCAACATGCTGAAGTGTGTTGGACGGTCCCGGCAGTCCTCTTTCCTGCTTGAGTTGTTTTTTCCACTCTCGCGCTGGTGAGTTTTGCCTTGAACACACTGTCCTGACGTGACAGACGGTATGAGCTACGACTGTTTACAGAGTAGCACTCTAATGCGGGGGGAAGCATACGTAGGCCGAGGCATGACCGGGCTTCAGCCGAGAGGAAAAGGCAGACAAGGGTCTTTTCTTAATTTGGTTTGTCAGCATAGCGAAGACTCTCTGGACCTCACTGCACCGAAAATCCAGCATAAGACGAACTCAGTATTTGCTTTCGGGTGTATGACTCGCTTCCGTGTTGATCTGTGGACAGATTCTGAAATGCCGAGACCTAATTGAAAGGCCTTACTCGGAAATGAAGGACGTGTTTTTCAACTTTGCCCCTAATTTTACGAAGTGTGTATATTCGGGCTGTATATACATGGGGATGGCTGTGATAATGCTGTAATGGTAGCCTATCCCATGTCACCTCACACACACAGCCTCGGGGAAAGACAAATAAACATTAGCACAAAGCATTCCTCACCTCTTAGCCAGCAGTGAACAAAAAATGGGTGGTTCCTGAGGGCAAGTGTGTGTGTGTGTGTGTGTGTGTGTGTGTGTGTGTGTGTGTGTGTGTGTGTGTGTGTGTGTGTGTGTGTGTGTGACAAGGCGAGAGAGAAACCTGTCAGACTGCAGTTAAGAACCCAAAAAGGAAGCATAAAAACATGGTGTCTGTGTGTGTGAGTGGGGGAGGAAAAAGAAAAACCTGTCAGACTGCAGTTAAAGGCTCAGAAAGGGGGCATAAAAATGTGTCTCATGTGTGTGTGTGTGTGTGTGTGTGTGTGTTGACTGGCTGGACCTCTAACAGGAAAATATGTTAAGTGCATCAATGGCTGGGTCAGAGGGAGGCGAAGGGTAGTTTTCCATGAGTAATCACTCATTCCAGGCCGGCTGCAGTGTTTGCTTGTGTCAGCAGGTCTACTGCTGGTCCTCTATGGAGCACTGTGCACATGTGCTGTCGCGTATCCGCTAATGTGGACGCCTTTCTATGATGTGCACTGAACTGCAACATGGAGCGTTGATCATTCCTATTGAACCGTTCAGCAGACTGCTCTCTCAGGGTAATTTAAAGTGATCAAATTTACACCGTTTCCTCCCCAGCTCAAATGCAGTCGATTCGCTAAGGCATCGTTGGTGTCTGGAGTTGTAGCACACCGGAGCTACGGGGCTATTGTAGCTTACACTGCAGTGTACAAACTGCAAATCACCACAGGCTCTCCTGAAATTAGGTCAAGTTACTCAGTGAGCTCCAAAAGTCTTATGACACGGTATGACATGGACAACACAGAATACAGACAGATATTGCAAGTAAATACAGTACACATGCTCAAAATATACATTAGAGGACATGTCTGCAGTATGTGAACTAAATGTAGAGGGTAAATAAATCAATGTAGGTAAGACTGTATATGACTGGCAGGTGCGCATATGTATGCATATACAATATATGTATATAAATACAAATATATGAGTAAAGAGTCTTGCAAAATGAGTATGTCCGTACATTCAGCTCTGAAGTGTGTGTGCCCGAATGTGAATGTGTGTGTGTACTGTGTCTATGTGTGTGTATACAGTAGCTCTCTGTGCAGTGGAGCAGGGCATGATGGGATAGTTCAGGCTCAGCAGACTGAATGGAAAGTGCCGGAGGCCCTACAGAGCATCAGCAGATGGGAGTGCCAGTGTGCATCTTTCTCTCTCTCTCTCTCTCTCTCTCTCTCTCTCTCTCTATCCCTCTATTTGTCTTTTCTTCTCACACAGCATCTCATCCCACTGAGCATTCTCAGCCACTCCCATCACCATCTGACCTACTGTGTGTATGTATGTATGTGTGTGTGTGTGTGTGTGCATGTTTGCATGCCTGTCCCTGTTGTCTCCTGCCTCACTCGACTCAATGGTGTGATTTAGCACTGTTACTGCTCCAAAATGTAAACAAGGACACGGCTGACCTTCTTGTAATCTGAAGCAGAATGAATTGTTCCTTCTCTTCCAGCGCCGGGACTCATGAGCAACTCTTCTAGTGCTGAGACTAACAAGTGTTTTGATAACTGATTAGTCTTTTGACCATTGTTACATATATCAGCTAACCTAACTATTCCAACTATAAATGGTATCAATCGCGTCAGTCATATCGCCCCCTACACATCCTGTTAGGGAATGCAATCTGTCTGAATGACGGTAATGACACATATTATTATTATCATTTATTTTGTGTGTTATTTTATTAATAGTTGTTCTTTAGTAATACATATACAGTGCAAATTGGTGTTATAAACATCAAGATGTGAACTGAAGATTTATTCACAATTTTAGGTATTTTATATTACATTGAAAATTATAACATACAAAAAACAAGATAATGTATTAATTTAGTTTTGGTCATTACTTATCACAGAATAGTTTTCAGCAGCTAGTTGATATTTTGCATGTAGGTATTTTGCATGTTAGTTTTTTATAAAGTCTCTGCCTAAGATGCTCCATACACATGTAAGCTTTAATGTAAATTACGTTAAGCCAGCAGAGTTTTGATTCCCAGCTAATTTCGATGTTCGTATTAACATTAGCAGGCCCTCATGGGGGCAGAAATTAATGGGATTGAAAAACCTTTTGAATTTCATAGTATCCCATCATTGCAATTTGAATTAAATTAAATAGTATTAAGTAATTGACATAAATGTGTGTTGATTTGTGGACCTCTAAACTACCAGAGAGACATGTCTTGCTGTACATTATGCTGAAACAGTGAGCTGTGCTTGTCCGTTTTTCGTATCAGTTGATTTTCCTTTTCCTTTTCCTGGCCACATTAAGCAGCGAAACTCACCTGACAGAGTCTGGTATGTGGGCCTATGATTTACTGCTTAACAGAATCAGCAACAGCTCTGTTCATCATAGAACATTTATTTTTACTATTTTTACTACTTCCTACAAATTGATTGAGACCTATAGTATCATAGCAAAATGTCACATATATATATATATATATTCCAATGAGATTAACGGCGTTAAAAAAATTAATCTATGCCCACCTCTTATATATATATGGTTAACTCTGATTTTCTTCATCAGAGTCTGCTGTACATTTTTCTCCCCGAGAATGGTCAGAAGGCCTATGGTAATGTTACAGTGCAGTCCTAATAGGAGCCTGGACTCTTCTGAACAGCAGCCCAGGCCGCGTGCTAGTTTTAACATTAGCGTTCAACTTCATTGTGGCTTCGCTGGGTTTGGTGAGGACTAGGGGAATGGCTTCATTTGAAGAAGTCAGAGAGCTAGTGCAGGCTAAACATAGGTCAACCCTGACAGCCGGTGTGGCAAGCTTTTGAAGACTTGCCCTTGTGTACACCGTGGTGAACTTACGTGTGCCTGCTAGAAAGAGTGTCTTTGCGTGTGTGTCTTTGAGACAGAGAGTGTGTAGAGGAGTGCGTGCTCTGCAGTACCCAACACCGAGGCGCTGATTCACTGTCTGACCGGCATGTGTGAAATTCTCTGGTACAGACGGCTGACCGAGCCCTCACCTTTGCGTGACTGAAATGCCTGTTCCTTTCTCCACACAGCTGCGAGAGAGACACACAGAGACTTCAAGAGCGCTCCAATAACCATCCGCCCTCGTGGCATAAAGATGCTATATGATGCTTTTTCAGAGGTGCTGGGAGATGCCGTCGTCCGGTTTGAACTGGGCAGAAGACTGTAGAGGGTTTCAGCATAATTTAAAGTGATGGTTTGGCAAAAATTCGAACTTACACAGTTCCCCTCTAACACCGGATGTTGTCAGTCTGCCAAGACACATTTATTTTCAAGTCATCACACGTTTGCCTTGATCTGCATAGAGTTATTTAGTCATTTCTTCAGTAAACTACACCCGTTTGTCTGGTTTCTGATTCAATATGACACTGCTAACAGTAAAAGCAGACAAATGTGGACCAAATCCAGGCGCCAAGATACTGTTTCAGATCTTGCCCTAGTGGTCTTTATTTTCATTGGAAGGCGTACCTAATTAAAAATTTAGATCTGGGCCACACATATAATGCTAATGGCCCAGTTATACTTGCGCTTGAGTGGAAAACACTTCCGGCGGTGGAAAGGTGGTTCAGATGAGGCCTTCTCATGGCCAGGTTCCAGCAACCACATAATGACCTGTTCTGTGGCTTCATTCCATGGGGTATGTGGGTCATGCGTAAATGATGAAAGAGGCCCAGTTTCAGGCCATATCAAATTTGTTATCGTAGTCAGTATAACTTCTGTACATTGGGATCACATGTTTGTTCTTCAGGCCTATGGTGCAACACACAACAGCAGGACATTGAACAGGGCTGATACATGACCATGCGCAGAATATCCAATATACAACAAAAACACATTACTCATACAGGACAACCACACAAACAATATACAGTAATATCATGTGAAAAGGCAAAATATAGCTGTAAATTGCACAGGAAGCATATGGTAAAGGTTCTTCTTCTTTCTCTTTCGGCTTTTCCCTTCAGGGGTCGCCACAGCGAATCATCTGTCTCTATTATGTTCTGTCTTCTGCATATACGGTTAAAGGTTCTAATGGCAGGATGTTAAAAATAGGTAGATGATGTACAACATATCATGCAGTGTTAGAAACCACACAAGCAAGTCTGTTTGGCCCAGCATGATTTGAGATGAGAGTCATGATTCAGGCATGTGGTTTTGCACCGTGATAATTGCAGAAACTGGTAGCACTTAATGACGTTAGCCTGCAGAACTAAAAAAAAAAAAACTTCAGGCACTGAACATGTCTTAGCTGACTGAGTTAAATTCCATTCATTGTGAAGTGAGTAAAACCCTAATTGTATTTGCGTCCCAGTGGTCTTGAGTCTGTTGCTTCTTATTGTGACCTCCAAAAGCATGTAAAAGAACACCATCTCACTCTTTCCCCACCTCTCTCTCTCTAATACACCCATGTATACTCTCACACCTTGCACTCTTTTCTTTATCTCCTATGCACACATCTCTCTCTCCTCTCTCTTCCTCACAGTAAGCCGGTGAATATGCCGGTCATTCTATCTGCTGTGAAGTCGCGGGTCCTCTTCTCTCACAAGATCCAGTTGCCTCGGTCCATAGGCGAGCGGCCTGCCTGCGCGGGACCGTATCGGGTTCGCTTTTTGAACGAAGAGAAGCGCCATTGTTCGCGGAGGAAAGGACTCAGCAGGGCGGGGCATGCGAAGAAAGAACATGGTGATCTGTGTGGAGGGGAGAGAAAAAAAAAAACGATTTGCAGACGGTATCGGAGCGGCGGAGGCTCATGTGAAAGGCTGCTGGCCATTTCCTCCTGATAAGCGCGGACATGCAGGCTGGCGGTAAGAATGGGCCTTTATGTACGGGGCAGATGGGTGACCTCAGCGGGCCTGAATCAAACACATCCACAGAGAGACATCACAGCCATCATACAGTACAGAGAGGGGAGAGAGAAAAGAGAGAAACAAAGAGAAAATGAAGAGCCAGAAGCAGAAGAGGCGGGTTGAAGAGGAAGAAGAGGTTAGTAAAGAGAAGACAGAAGAAAGTGCAGGTAGAGGAGCAAGAAGAAGAAGAAGATAAGTGAAACTGAAGAATAAAAAGACAGGAAGGCATGAAATTTTATGTGAAGAAGAAAAAAGAAGTCAAGAAGAAGAAGATCAAGAATAAGATGAAGAAGAAGGTGAAGGTGAACAAAAGCAATGAGAAAGTGAGACAAAGAACACGAAGTAGAACAAGATGAATGAGAATTAGAAGAAAACTGGATGAAAAAGAAGACAAGAAGAAGAAGACCAAAAAAGAATCTGAAGAAGAAAATCCAAAAAAAAAGAAAAAAACATCCACAATGGACAGTTTTTTATGTGGGAAATGTAGGTGTGACTTTAAGGCCCCTTTCCTTCCTGGGGATGATGCAAATACAGAGCGATGGCAAGCTCGTTCTTTTCCCGCCTTACCTAATCTCTTTTGTTGTTGTCTTGGTTTGGAGTCTCAGTTTCAGTTGGCTCATCGTTCCCTAGTTCTTTATTTTCAGCCTCTATTTTTAGGGCACCTGAAACTGCCTCTTTCAACCCTTTTCACTGCTGAATGTGAAAGAATACACACACAACCCATTTAGTCATACACTCATAGCACCTGATCTGCGGCATTGCCTACGACAAGAACACATTTTCAAATGAGAGTAAAAGACATGAATGTAGGGCACTTCCTGCGGTCTGCTCCTGATTGGAAGGCTTACCCCTTAGAACACATGCTGGCAGCAGAACAAATGGTAAATTGTCATCATACGCAAAACAGCACAGTAGACAGGTTATTAGGTGTGAAATTTAAATTTAGTGACTTTTAGGCCTCCCTCCCCTGTCCTTCCTCACCTGCTGCCTGTCCTCCACACCTGATCTGCTGGACGCGTTGAGGGCGTTTCTTGTTATATGGGTATAACACATTTTTAACTGAGAGTAAACGACATCACTGGAATGTAGGACACTTCCTTTGCTCTGCTCTGGGTTGGTAGGCTTAAAGGGGCTCTTTCAAAGGCCTGTATGGCCCTGTCCCGTCTGCATCCACCCCCACGCTCCCCCACCCCCATCTTGTTAGCCTCGTGGGGGCTTCATTCCTGCTCTAATCTAGGTCAGTCTTGCCCCGGCTCCTGCTGCGCAATACCTTAAAAGAGAAAAATGAATCAGGAGGGATGAGAGGAGACATCTGGACGCATGCCTCAACTCAACCTCAAATATTAACCACAGGGGGAGAGGGAGAGGGGGGAGAGGGGAGGGTGTTCATTTGAACTTTGACCTGGCTTTGGCTGGTAGGCTGCATTATTCTGGCGAGTTGTGAGAGGGGTGAAAGAGTCTTTGTTTTGTCTTTCTTTAGTCCTTAAACTTTAAGGTTATCTCAGACTTTAGTCACCATTGTTGCCTCAACATCCCTCTTTCTCTCTCTCTCTCTCTCTCTCTCTCTCTCTCTCTCTCTCTCTCTCTCTCTCCATCTCTCTCTCTATGTCACATATTTCAGTCCAGTCAGCTGTGAAAGCTCTGACGCACCTCTAGGCTATTTTGTGTGTGTGTGTGTGTGTGTGTGTGTGTGTGTGTGTGTGTGTGTGTTTGTACTCACGGCATTGCTCTATTTAAATAGACTGATTGAAATAAGCCAAGCAGAATTGCTGAGTCAGCGAGGCCTCGAGCTGTCCTGTCTGTTTCCCGCTCTAGCCCCGCCCCCTCTGTGATCAGGCCACAGGCGCTCATTTGTTTAACCTGCTGCTGCCATTCATTCACAGTCCTGCACAGGCTTATCCCTGCTCTCACACACCAGTGCTTTTAAAGGTAACACCACATGGGTGTATCTGGTGGGGACTCTCAGGACTTTCCAGGCCTTCACAAAAGACCGACCGATTGTGGGACTTACATAGAAATACATGTGTGAAACCTTTATTCGATAGAAACGTGGATGAAAACAAACAAGTGTTAATTCTTCAAACAGAAAATAGTCCAATCAGGATACAGCCAAGCGAGGTCTAGGATTGGTAAGGTCTTCAGGAGCTAATGCAGTAGATTGGCACCAGCATGTTAGGAACTGACAGAGGAATGGCTTGAATGATTCATTACTAGAAAAAAAATCTTTCTAAAATTAGAAGACATTAATACATAATATTTATCATGAATGAATATTTATGAATAACCTCTGCCTTTGGTAAGTATCCATACATTCATTCTCACAGGTCCTCCTCCAATATCAAAATGAGCTGGAATACACAACCCTTAATAATAGAGGTAGTAGTGGAAATAAAATGAATGAAAGTAAATAAGTAAATACATTTCACTCTTTTCATTCTTTTTGGTGTAGCTAAACTGTAACACTAATCCTCCATCAGCAGTTTCTACTCAGGCTCACATGAGGATCCTTCATTGAAGCAGAAATCAACACACTATTCAGTCAAACTCCACCACAGTGTGAGTAAGAGCTGACTGTTCTGCCAATAATATGGAATGATGCATGGGAAAAAAGGGAATTAAGCTGGCGTGATCTTGTTTGGACTCCATGACAGCGGTTCCTGGAGAGGAACAGCCTCATTTTTCTTGGGATTCCAAAAGACATTTTTGAGGGAGCTTAGAATGGGAAGGAGAAGTGTAATTGCAGGCTTGCATGTGAGTTTCAAATTGACTTTTATGAGGCCTTATTTGTGTACGCTTGAGCATAAATATATGTATTTTCTGTATTGTATTCTTTATATATACATTCAGCCTCATTTCTCAGACACTTCCTTGTTGTGAACATATCCCATGTTGTGAAATCTGACTGCTCTGTCTTTTACTGTCTTTCGAAACGCCACCATGTGCAACAGGATCACCTAAAGCAGGCCCATAAACAACCCTGCCATGTTTTTTTATGGCATTGACCACTTGTGGGACTATGGACTATTAACTCTCTGTTAAAACAGGCTCTGAGTGCCCCGGGGGGTTGTGTGATCGCTGATAGTGGCAGTAAGTTCGCTCCGCCGGGGCGATTTACCTCCAGCTCTGTTCCACACACTATGAGCTCAGCGCTTTGGCAACAGCACGTGCTTCATACAGTGTGACACGGCCTGCAAGCTCCAGCACTGTCCAAAGCTCAAAACATGGGGGTGGGGGGGGTAAGGGACTTTGATGTATATACGTTTTATGATATATATATATAT
>JBBPDC010000038.1:896668-909410 GCA_037974485.1 Hemigrammopetersius urotaenia
TATATATATATACACACACACACACACACACACACACACACACACACACACACACACACACACACACACATACACAATTCAGAATATACAACCTACAACAATATATTTCATTTTTGTAAGGGACTGCAGCACCACAGTAACTATTACGTGATCATTCATGCCTGCATTTGGTGCCAAACTGTCCTTGAGTCATCTGCAGTAGACTGGAAGAAAAATGCTCCAGACAATTTGTATTATTCTCATGCTGGAATGCAACTCGTACTGAGTGCCTTTCAGTCTCTGCAAGTCGCACTCCGGCACAAAGCTGCACGCCATGTTCAGAATGCTTAATTAAAAATATGCGCTGTTTAAAAATTAAAAGGCTTTAACACATCAAAGCGTGCGCTACAAAGCAATTTGTTCAATTATTAAAGGAATGCAGCGCGTGTTTTTTTCCCCCCAAGTTGCAGAGTGAAAGAGTGAAAACGGTGATGCCGTTCTATACCTGCTTCCTCTGGTCCCATGGCGCACCTGCTCAGATTGGATTATTAATTTCAAAGGCTGCGTCTCACTCCAGGAATGCTGTCGATAAGGACCCAGAACCTAAGCCCTTAATAATCAGCAGGGGTGAATGCTTAAAGAGATGGTGCTGCCAAAAATCTAATTTACACTGCTTTTTTATACAGTTACCACAAATGTAGATGTTTGGTTTCCCAGTGAAGCTGCAAGTCTGATGTGGTTAATAAGTAATAGAAGCTAATAGCCACCACACACATCACAGCCATTGCACAAATACTACAGAGAGTGTCAAATCTAATATAGACTTGGTCATGTGGTTTCTGACACATCTATAAAAACATTAGCAGTAGCAATCTTAAGGCCTGAGATCTTTTGTCCTATACTTTTGGCCATTTAGTGTGGCTCTGAATCAAAACCAAAGAAGCAAACTTAATATGTCTTGGCCTATATTTGGGATATGAGGAAAGTGTTTTGCTGCAGTTTTGATTGATTGGTCAGCAATCAAATAACCGTAGGGTAGATGAAAGCGCACCAGACTTGAGTAGAAACAGTATGAATGTGGGAGATGACGTTGGCAACGTTTGGTTTCTGTTCATGGTTAGGTGAGATGATAGGTAGATTTGGCTAGTGAACAACTGACCCCGCTAACCCCCACCCTGTTAAACCCCCCCCCTCCACCCCACCCAGCCCGGCTTTGGATTTGTTGACTTCCTGCCATGCGAATCAGCTAAGCCAGATAGACACCCCGGCTGTCAGGCCGTGTGTGCAAACTGTTTGTCTGGCCAACAATTCCAGGAAGTCTCCTAAGGGGCTGACACATAGTAAAGCATGGAAGCCTGAATGAAGTGTGGCTCCAAAACAGACACGTCGTTTCTTCCTTTTTGGTTGAAACACTTAGGAACTACTAGCTTTGAGGAACTCGACAGCTTTGCGGCCTTCCGTTTCAAACGAAGTGGCGCAAATAGGGGTCAGCCAGAATGCTCGGTACAACAGCGAGTATCATTCAGTGGAATGATCAGGTGATCAGAAAACCACCTGCTTTTACCGTAACTGGGTCTTTGATGTGGCACTTGCACTAACCCTAACCCCGAAAAGAAAAACAGTTCAGACTGGCTCAGTACACCCAAAGCTTGTGTCATCACCAATTTGTGTAACACTTCTTTCACATGGGCCTGTTGTCCTCCTCCTGCTGACTGAAGTAGTGCCTCAGATAGGAGCCACCTTAATCCTCTCCCCAAACAGACCACATGTCTGAGAGCCACCCAGATCTGTGTAAGCAGGCTGGACCACGAAGGCACAGTGTGCGTATGCATGCCCAGAAGACGGTAAATGGTTGTTAAAAATAATAACGGCTGCCGTGTCAAAGCAGTAAAGACAGAAATGGTGGGGGGTGCATTTAGTTTTGCACCGAAGCTGCAAGGCTGATGTAGCTAACAAGTAATAGAAACTTAGACTTGTGGAAACTGCCTGCCTAAACCATCACACACTGACCTTACAGCATGCACATACTCTATTATTATACATTTTTTGCATAGCGTACAGATCTTATTTCTAACTGTATGTTTATTTTTATTTATTTATGATTACCTTAGTTTAGCCTCTTCAAAATTCTCTGTAATTTCAATTATTTGATAACTTTACACCGTCTCATAGGCACTTTTCACTACATGTATGTGACCAAAAAAAGAATCTTGAATCCCACTGCAAATAATATACATATGAAATGCTGTTATCTATGAAAAAAAAAAAACAGTAGCAGTTACAATCTTAAGGCCTGAATTTTGTCCAGTACAAAACCAAAGAAGAAATCCATATACATTCAAAGTGTCATGGTCTGTATTTGGGGTACGACAAGGTAAATGTATTGCATTTTTGATTTATTTCAAATGAGTAAAGGGCAGATTCTTCGCTGATTTACCATCGGATAGACAGAACCTGCGGGGGTGCGTTTACTTGAGACAAGGCCATCATGGGTTAGAGATGTTCCCACTCGACTTAGCAGGCTTATCTAAGAGTCTTACTAGGGGGTTTACCCTTGCAGACGCGCTGGTACGTCAGGAGGGGGAAAGCCTGTGTAAAGGTCTTTGCGAGGAGGAAACATGCCTGTAAGCAGCCATGTGCTTTAATCACAACTGCCACTAGAATGGATTACAGCCATGAGTGTGCACAGCGGCTACTAATGGGATGTGCTTGTTTTGCTTATTCCAAAAAAGTGTCTTGGCTGGAAATACCATGGACACTTTATTTAAAAGGTATAACAATAAGTAATAATATGCAGTATTAGCAACCCATGAACGGTACAGCACCTCTAAATATCATTATAAGTAGTAATATTATTACTAATGATACCTGCATACTGGCAGGAAGTTGTTGGTTGATATCCTATAACTGTAGTCGGTAGGTAGTAACAATAATGATATAAAAAATAAATAAAAAATGCACACGAAATGTTTGTCCATTGACTTTGGTGGTAAAATGACATACGAAAAGTGACAAAGGACATGGCCAAGACAGATGGAAATGTGTCTCAGACACCTTCTAAGCTCCATAAGAACGCAAGGTGCACCTGTCTGCTTGTTGAGCTGACTAGAGGCCGTGCATTCTGTCATGCTTAAATAATACAAATGAAAATAGCAATGACATTATTATTCATGTTTTGCTGTTGTTGTTGCATTTAGTGTAGAAATCTCCATTGTTTGCATTGGCATTTAAACATTATAGTAATAACAATAAAAAATATATATATATAACAACAAATGGTAATTCTAGTAGATAGATGCCAGTTTAAAGAATCTATGTACTTAATATAATAACAATAATAATATTAAAAAGAAGAAGAAGAAGAACTGTTTACTGTGGTGTGTTCACACACTTTACACTTACACTATAGCTTCCTTAACAATAATAATAATGTTTCTGTAAATGTTGTAGTAGTATGAGTAACATTATTATTGTTGTATTGTATTATCATTATTATTGCTGCTTTTACAATAATTATGTTTGTTTATTAGTGGTATTAGTAGTATGAGTAGTATTGTTTTTATTGTTATTGTTATTATTAGTAGTAGTATAAGTATTATTGTTCCTTTTGTTATTATTGCTGTTGTGATTATTATTAGTAGTATTAGTATGAGTATAATTGTTATTTTGTTGCTGTTGTTATTATTAGTAGGAGTAGTAGTAGTGTGTTATTTTTAGTAGTACTAGTGGAATCGGCCGTAGTAGTAGTATGGGTGTTATTATTATTGTTGTTGTTGTTATTATTATTATCATCATCATTATTATTATAATAAATTATGTTAAAGTCTGTGTTGTATGATCTGACACCCTCGTTGACTCCAGTGTGTGTGTCATCACTGGTCTGAGGGTGTGCATGTACAGTATGTTAAGAACGTAGCTCATCTGACTCCTGCAGCCCGCGGCGGTGCTAATATGGAACGCATTGTTCACTCTCTCTCTTTCTCAAAATGTGTGAGTGAGTGCGTGTGTGTTGCTGACTCGCGAAATTGAGGCGGAAGGTAGCATGTCGTAATGCTGCTACACACACACATACTCACTCACCCTCTCTCTCTCTCTCTCTCTCACACACACACAAACACACACACACACTCAGTCAGCTGTGGCCGATAATGTTCACCGCGACCCGAGAGCTGGTGTAAGAGGGCGGTGTGATCACACACACACACACACACACACACACACACACACACATACTCGTCCTTACTCAGCGACATTAACACATCTCACCTCGTCTTCTAACAACACACGCTGGGGGCTGAACGGAGCGTGAGAGAGACACAGCCCCGAAGCTGGGGTTTCTTATTGGAAATTTTCCCGATTTTAAAAAGGTTTTCAGCTTCAAAGGGAGACGATCTGCTGTTTTCTGTGTGTTTCATTTTTATCCCATAGCAGATCTCTCTGTGATCGGGCTCTAAACTGCTCTCCGCTTTGTTTTGGTTTCGCCGTTGTCATGGAAACGGCAGTGAGGAGCATGTACAGTAGGGGCTCGAGGGCCCAAACACGGACTCTCTACACCCCCACTATGAGAGCTGGAGGCTGGCTGTGGAGGAGAGAGAGGGAAGGAGGGAGGGAGGGAGGAGGAGAAGGGGGGTCAGGGTTTGTTTTCACCCCGTGTGGGCGAGGCGAGCCTACGTGACTCCGTATCTCACTTCCTCGTTTCCAACGTCGTCATGAGAGCTTGCAAAAACATGCCCCACTTCTGCACCTCCCTCCAAACCTGCCCCAGCCGGGGGGAGGAGGGGGGAGGGGGTGGTACAAAGTAAGCTGGAGAATTTAAGCCAAAAGAGCGGATTATCTAACAGCACTGCCACTTTTCCTCTGGTACAGCCCAGGCCTGACTTTTATAGCTGAGAAATCCATTAACTTATCTTAAAATGACTCCTGGAAAAGGATATTAAAAAAACCGTTGACATCTTGCACAAACCTACTTGCAGATTTAGCACCTCTTTGATAAGTATATGTGTGTGTGTATTCATACATACATGTGTGTGTGTGTTTTATTATTTGAAATTCAGTTTCATTTTTATTTTTTCTTGCCAAACAACAAAAAATAACTAAAAACGGTGCATTTCTCTTTAACACACAAGTTCCCCCTTAAGTCTGGCCGCTCGACTCACTTGTTGCATTTTCCACCTCATCACAGAAGAGACAAATTTGGCTGAGCTGGTTGGGCTATGAGTCAGATGTGACTGTGTGCTCTTAAAAACAAACGATAAGGAAGAGCACAGCTGACGTGGTCCAGACTCGCCTGTGATTATGGGGCTTTCCGCCTGGGCCTCCAGCTTCAACGCATTTTTCTCTCCCCGAGTCACATGGGCTGGGCCAGCGTGAGTCAACACGGCCTGAGCAAAGTCCAATCGCCTGAGGATAAATTATTTACCCACCACGGCTGTCACTACTACCCCACCCCCACCGTCCAACGTGGGAAGGAAGTTGTGCTCGTGTAAAAAAAATGCTGAACTGCTGATATTGCAAAGACTGGGGTATGTTTGTGAAGGTGCAGAAAAAAGTGCATGGTATTTGCGGAGGCTCTCCGGCTCCTGTTGGGTTTAGAGAGTCGCTGTGTGACCGAGAGAGAGACCGGGCAAAACCGCAGCACGGTCACACCGCGACTCTCTTAACCCTACAGGAGCCGGAGAGCGTGACGTCGCGCTGGCAGTCGGACTGGAATGTGGGATTAACCGGGCTGGAGGCTGCACTCGGCCTCCTCTTGTGCAAAGCTGGTTTCGGTCGTGCAAACCTCGTTAAAGGGTGCAGCGGTTGCTACGTTGTATTTTTGTTTTTTTCTTTTCTTTAACGGGCCTGTTTTTGCACGAGCAAAACTAGCGGCACTGATTTGCATAAGGAGCCAACACAGGCCTAGTTATGGTTTTAACAGAATTTCCACTGGCATGTTTGGCTCCTCCACTATTACTACTGCTGATCATTAATCCTGCTCCAGTATATGGTCTTTCAGGGCCAATGAGCAACGAAGTAACCAGAACATAAAGCCCTGGCCTAAAACAGTGCAGTCATGCTTTTGTAATATTATAATTTTTTTGACTGATTTTCTATTCATTCTCTTATAGTCCACTGTCCTTTATGCGTTTAGAATCAGAAAACTGTATTGATCCCAGAGGAAACAGACAAGAACAATGTAAAATATAAAGTCGAAATAAATCCAATAAAATACTATAAGCCTAAACATTTGCAAACGGTTAGTACAATGCAAATTAATAACGAGCACACCTATGTCTGTCTCTCTCTCTCACACTTTCTCGCTGTCTCGTTATTCCTCTCCCTACTACCTCTTTTTTTCTGTACTATCATTTTTCTCTCTTTATCTCTCTCTACTACCTGTTTTTCTCTATCATTTTCTCTCGCTCGCTTTCTCTCACTGCGCATGCGCTGTTGTCGAAGAATCGAGTAAACAGACCCGGCGCTCCGGTGACGTCACCACCTCGCAAGCGACCCTGCCCGGCGGCGCGGGAGCGCGCGAGCTAGACGGAGGCGCGCGCACGGGCAAAGTCCACAACGGCCATGAACATCGGAGTGTAACTTCAACCGAGCTGGTCTGAGTCACCGGGAGGAAAACCTGCAACCAGTCTCTCCTCCTGTTCTCCCTTCCTCCTGTGCTCCTTCTTCTCTTCTCCTCCTTCTTCATCCAAGAGAGAGGCAGAGAGGCGTGCGGCGGAACATTCGGGAGAATTTTTATTATCGGTCGCGTCTTTTTTCTCTCCTCTTTCCCTCCTTCATCTCCTTCTTCCCCCTTTCCCCCCTGCGATAGAGAGAGGGAGAGAGAGACGAAAACAGAAAAACAGAAGAGCCAGCCATGTCCTCCGCGGCGGTGGCCGCCTCAAGACGCCAGTCGTGCTACCTGTGCGACTTGCCCCGCATGCCGTGGGCCATGATCTGGGATTTTACGGAGCCCGTGTGCCGCGGGTGCGTGAACTACGAGGGCGCGGACCGCATCGAGTTCGTGATCGAGACGGCGCGGCAGCTGAAACGCGCCCACGGCTTCCAGGAGGGTCGCAGCCCGGGTCCGGGCAAATCGGCCAAGGAGCTGCAGCCCGTCAACCACGCGGCGGCCGTTGCAGCGGCGGCGGCAGCCGCGGCAGAGGCAGGATCGCGCCCCCCGCAGCCCCTCGACCGCTACCCCCTGGCCCCGGACCGGCCGCCCCGCCTGGGGCCCGAGTACCCGTCCGCGGCCAGACAGGCCAACGGCATTCCGATCCCCAACGGCTTCCCCAAGCCGGATGAGCCGCCCGAGCTGAACCGCCAGAGCCCTAACCCGCGCAGGACTAGCGTCGCGCCGCCCAGCCTCATGCCCATCATGAACGGGGGCCTGTCCTCCGTGCACGCGCTCAACGGCCGCCCGCCCCAGATGGGGATCCCCAGCCTGACCGACCACGGGGGCAAGCGGGACGACGGCAAGGAGAAACACCGCGCCGACGGGCTGGGAGACCTGGGCGACGGACACAAACGCGCCGAGGAGTGGATGAGCAAAGGAAAGACGGTGAGGGACCTCATGGCGCTGCACACGCTGGACAACAGGTTCAAGAAGGAGCACGCAGCCATGCAGCACAGGATGGGCTATGACACCAGCTCAGCTCCCTCCAAAACAGGTGAGGCATGGCTTTATGTCGACGAATGTTAAAAAAAAAACATTCAACAAACTTAGCATTTGCATTTGTTTCGTTTTTGCACGCTCCGTGAATCAAAAGTTCACTGCACATTCATGCCTGGCCATGTTTTTGTGCCTTTTGTTTTTTTTTTTTCTGCCGAGCTCGTAGCAAAAAAGTGGGCAACAGTGCCAACAACAGGTCATGTTTAGAGTTTCCCAGAGTGAGATGACTTGTTTTCTTTTTGTAGCTGTATGGCTGTTTTTTTTTTTTTGCCTTTTCTTCCTCTAACTTGAGTGTTTAATTTTCTCCAACCCCCCCCCCCAAAAAAAAAAAACAACACCCCCTCCCCCCATATATTCCTTCTGCAGACCGAGGCAAGCAACCCCGGACGGGTAAGAGGAAAGCCTCCCCTGAGCCAGAGGGGGAGAGCGCCGCCGCTAAGCTGAATGGCGAGGGTCAGCCGTGGCTGCCGTCGCCATCTGAGGTGCTGAAAATTCCCTCGGCCGCTTTGCCGGGCTACGCGGCCGCCCCACCTTCCACCATCTCCCCCCACTCCAGCACCACCCCCCCTGAAGCGGCCACAGCGGCACAGAACGGTCAGTCGCCCATAGCCGCCCTCATCATGGCGGCAGACAACGCCGGGGCTGGCACTGGCTCGCCAAAAGACGGCAACCAGGTGCATTCGACCACCAGTACGGCAGCAGGGGGCCGGCGGAACAGCGGCAGCCCGCTCTCGCCCTCCTCTGCGGGCCAGCGCAGCCAGAGGCTGAATCAAAGGGACGTGATGGCCAGTGGAGTGGCCGGTGCCCCCGGCTCGGTCACCACAGCCCATGTCCCGGGCGTGGACCCCCAGCCAGGACACCCCCAGAGTGTCCCGGACTCATCAGTGCCCCCAGGCAGCGTCCCATTGTGCTGTACCCTGTGCCACGAGCGGCTGGAGGACACACATTTTGTCCAGTGCCCATCGGTGCCCTCACACAAATTCTGCTTCCCCTGCTCACGCGAGAGCATCAAGCAGCAGGGCGCCACGGGGGAGGTGTACTGCCCCAGCGGAGAAAAATGCCCACTGGTGGGCTCCAATGTGCCCTGGGCCTTCATGCAGGGAGAAATAGCCACCATCTTGGCTGGAGACGTCAAAGTAAAAAAGGAGAGAGACCCTTGATTTTTTTTCCACAGGTTTTTTTTTCTCTGTTTTTCCTGTTTTTTTGTTACTTTGTTTTTTTTTGCAAACAACAAAAAACAACAAATGAAATACATGCATATACGATTTCAGATGACTACGAGTAAATCAATTGCATACCATCCAAAATCCAGAAATTATGGGACATGTACATATGGACACAAGGGAAGTGTACACTTCGTAAACATGGCTGTATAATTTTTTTTGATTTTCCTTTTTTTGAATACATTGTTTCTATATTTTTTGAAGATGAAAAGGTATGTACACATTATAACAGACTACTTTTGCCCCCCTCCCCAGCCCCTCCCTTTTCAGTTCTTGTTCAACGCCAATTATCAATGTACTATTAGAACTGGTGGCAGTCCATGTTTAAACATAGAATGTGACTAAACCTACTCTATGAGCACTTGGCAAAACTGAAATGCTTCTAGCTGTACTTGTATGCACTTGTTTAAAATTGCCAAATACAATTTTTGACCTTGTAATAACAACCTGAAGTGTCTATGGTTCGCTTCTTTTTGCCATTATTCTCTGAGGCAGTCGCTCCCTCCTGTGAATCACGCTGAGAGGGGTGATGCAACAGCCTCTGCAAGAACAAAATGGGACTAGGTGGGGGGAAGAAAAAAAAAAAGGAAGAGCCGACGAGACAAAGGGAGAGCGAGATATTTTGTGCTGTGTACATGTCGGCAGTCCAGCAGTCAAACATGTTCCTTATTTACTAATGTATTTTTGGCCATATAAAGTCTTATGAGTGGGAATACCTAGATTAGTAAAAACTTTTCTTTCTCAGTCTCTTTCTGTTGGGCAGGTTGGGACTTGTGTTACACATTGTTGTTAACTCCCATGTGGAGTAACTTAATGCGGCATGCAATCTGACACTCTAGATGGCTATTTTTACTCCCACTTGCCATAAGTTAGGGGCTCATAAACACCCTTTGGCCTTTTTCGGTGACTGGAAACTTGGGTTCCTCTGCAGCCATTTCTATATATTATAGTCAAGAGGCTATATGTCTACAGTCTTGGGGAGTCATTTCCTATCATACATTTATCCAGAAAGCAGAACTAAAATGGATGCCCACCAGGCTTGAAAATACGCTGTGTGCGCGCAGAAATGGAATCCGTTGCTCCACACTAAAAATGTGGACATCTCGGAAAACGAGTCTTGGGCCGTGTTTATCTTTTCCACAGTTTTACGGCCCTGTTGCCTGAGCCTCATAAAATGCGACGGATCACGTGGTTGCCCTGGTGGAATTCCTGAGTCACCGTCCTCCGTCTCCTCAATCAGGGGCTTTGAGCCCAACACGCCTGCTACTGTTCAAGGTTGATCGCACACAGCACAGGAATGAATGAGGCCTCTGTTCCGCCTAGAATTCACATGTAGTTGCCATTCAGAGGAGCGGCAGGACGGCAGTTAACCCCTTAATTCCTGAGCCTGGTATTTGGCTCAACTAGTTGGTGAGATTATATTCTCTTACACTGCTTCTCTTTTTTTCTTGCTTATTTATTAGAGTGGTTTGATCCGCCTACAAGAGTAATAAAGCATAGTCATTATATTTCTACATGTATATTATATATATTAACCAGTCCCACACAGTTTTTACTTCATAGGCATTATCAAAACCTAGGCCCCCCCATATTACACTATGTGAACACCACGATGGATCAAAATAAATGGTCCAAAAGCACTTGGTATATAATTGTGTTCCATTAATGTACAATACAGTTACATAACCATGCATGTACATTACTGCTCCTGTCAAGTTATTCCAGGTTTTATTCCAACAGTGATGTTTTTCTCTATGTATCACCTAATTTGTCAGAAGCATGTAGGCCACTGATCACCAGCCATGCACTTTCCTGAAGATCGCAGTTCCAGGCCTAATTCCACCCCCATCGTTGGTCCGCCTGACCTGCTGGGTTTGGTGTGTGAAGCTCTGTATGAACGTGCACCTCCAGGCTTGACGCAGACAGTTAAACAGAAGCAAGCAAATACGTGAATGGCTTTGCGGTTGTTGTCAGCTTTTGCGTTCCTGTTACATGCCCCGCTCATCTGTTGTGTTGGCGCAGGCTCTTGCCTCAAATTCCAGCCGTGCCAGCTCATTTCTTTTCATCTGTCACCGAAACTCAACACCCCGAGGGGAAAAGCCAGTCGTCGGAGATTAATAGCTTTGCTCAAATTACGTAGCAGTCAGAAAAGACTTAGGCTCTTTTTGTCTTTTGTTTGTACAGCTGTCCCACCCTACCTAGTTAGTGTGGATTTTTTCACCCATTATTTCTTTCTCTTTTTCAAGCCTTTTGTCGTCACGAGATGGTTAACATGATGCTGGTTGCGCACTCATTGGTCTTTCCTGATTTACGGACTATTTTCTTACGTTCTGCCAAAAGGGAAATGTACACCTTTTTAGGCGTATCGGGTTTATCGCTGCTGGAAGGAGTCAAGAGCAGCCTGCTGTTATTTAGGCAGGAAAAGCGACGTAGGCCGAAATAAAAACGTGTCCTACTTTCGCTGGGAACTGGCTTTGGCTGGACTAAAAATTAATTATTTTAACATGCTCGGATACAGGCCGACATGCTTTTTGCATTAAATTTGCGCTCAGTCTCGGAGCGGCATAAACAAATTAAATTCTGGCTATAATGAAATGTCTGGATGACAGCAAAACTCATTCTGGGCATAATAACATGGTGCTGCAAGTGAAAAACAGTTGGAAGTATATAAGAACGTACCAAAAATTGCAGCCACAAATAAGGAAAAACCTGGGGAAACAAATGGAACCCACTAAGCTGTCACTATGTGTCCGATGACCATTATAGAACTGTGTTGCTCCTTCAGGGATATTGCACTAGCGTTTGATTTTGCAGGAGTGCATCAGGCAGAGTTTAAAATGCTCAGCACAAACCCAGTCGAGCAGCATAGCATGCTGGATAGTGTGTGTGCGTGTGCGCACATGCTTCTGTGCAACTGAATGGAAGCCCTGACATGCAGTTTTGACATTTCGGTGTCGAGTGTGTAGGGGGTGGTCCGGGCGAGTGTGTAGCTTTGGGCTTAGAATGATCCGCTTGGAGTGCAGCTTTCAGACTCGAGCGAGGCTTTAGAAGGTCAGCAGATAGGCCCAGGGCTAAAGTGTGTGTGTGTGCACCGTTGCCGCGGAAGTGGAGTAGTGTGTGTTTGCCACGTCAGCACTTTGAGCCTAGTCCACCTCGGGGATATGTGTGTGCGTGCGTGTGTGTGTGCAATGGGCCTTACGGCAGGCACATTACACGCTTGCCTTGAGCAAATGCACACACATGCACAGACACACAGGAGGGGCAGACGTGGGCGAGGCGGGGGGGGGGGGGGAAGAACACCCCAGCTGACATTCCAGAAGCTTTGCTTTGGAGAAGGGGGAAAAAAGAAGAGAATGCGAAAGGTAGTGAGGGAGGAAAGGACGGGAGATATAGACAGAGGGAGAAAGAGAGAGAGGTAGAGATATATCCAGCAGCTGCACTGACTATAATTAGACAGAAAACAGGCGAAGGCCTCCTGCCATCAATCACGCACACAGCAGCACCAAGAAAGGAACATGTGTCCTGTTGACTGGAGGCCTTTATCTGGAGGAAAGGTTTTTGTGTCGCACCAAATATAGCGATCACACCCTCTCTGAAGCTGGAGCGTGGCATAAAAAAGGAGGGTGGGAGTGTGGGGGGTGGTCTGTGTTGCCTGGTTACCTGGATAAGTAAACACAGGGTATATGGAGGTGCCACGTCAGTCGAAAAGGCGGGTGGAGTGGGGTGGAAGGGAGTGGGGTGGAAGGGAGTGGGGGGGGGGGGGGGGGGGGGGGTTTTAAAAAAAAAAAAAAAGAAACCCCAAACCCCCCCCCCCCCCCCCTGAAACACACAAACCCAACAACAGACAAAAAACAAAAAACAATGCAAAAATAAAAAACCAGAAAATAACAACAAC
>JBBPDC010000038.1:954185-969742 GCA_037974485.1 Hemigrammopetersius urotaenia
TACTTATGGACACATATATATACATATACATCAGCACCTGTCCAAACCACAGTACACATCCCCCAATCCCACCCCCCTTCTTTCCATTCAGGCATCCCAGCAGATGTGAACATGGGGCTATAATTTTGTCTACAGTGAGCTCTAAACAAAAGGAGCCTGCATAACCTCCTGTATTAGTGCGTTTTCTGTTTACCTTATAGCCTCTGCACACTTTGAAAAGACATTACCGCAGACGTGGGGGAGTTTCACTGGTACTGCTCCTAGTACTTTCTAAATGGAGCAAAAGCAGCTTGTGTTGATGACTGAATCCACAGAAGGAAGTGAGCTCCTCTGAAGCATGACCTCACCTCCATTACCCAGCGCTCTGTGCTTGGGTTGGATGGAATGATTGCATTTGTGGCCGAGGCCATGCTGGTGCTGGGCTGGGCTGAGTTTGTCAGCAGACGGCTGGGCTCTCAGAGTGACTCACTCTGCGCGTGGAGCAACTCTGTCTGGGCAGAAACCTGATCCGTTACTGACAGGGCAGGAAACCCTGATGCCATTCGGACTAAGCGGGTGATGTCATCGCTCCATTAACCACAACGGCATCTGTAGCCCTGAGAGCTCGCTAATGGAGACGGGGCTGTTTTGGACAGGACGCCCTCCCCCCTGGTGTTCTTCAAGGCACAATCTAATGATGTTCCAGTATTAGGAGTGCCAGGATGTGTCTATTAACACATTACATGGAAAACAATATGGTCAGAGTAGCCAACGTCAACTAATATAACCTTACTGCACTATTACATACAACAATAACAACAACATAAATTGTATGAATCACACTATTTTCTATTCAGAATGGAAATAGAAGAGCATTGACACACTACCAAACAGGGCTTCACTCCACTGTAAATTCACTGTGCACTTTATTTGAAACACTTGTATGTCCACTCAGTGGCCACTATTTTAGAAACATTGACCTTATACTGCTACTTGATAACCACATCATTAGACATCACTACCTTGTGTTTCCTTTATTAGAAACACAACTTTGTTGGACAACTAGGTGTAAAGTTACAGACTGAAGCCTTTCTGTTGCTGCTTAGCTTCTGATTACCTCCTTCATCATTGGCCAGTTTCTGACTGCTGGGCTGGCGTTTACCAGACTGGGTGGCAATTTTCAACACTGCAATGACACTGGCACTGTAGTGGCATGGTAGTGTATTGGAGCTGGCAAGAGAGTTAGGTTCCTTACAGATGTCAGCATCATATTAAGAGTGGCCCACTGCCCAAAAACATCCAGCTAAGAGCGGTTCTGTGGTCAGAAACTGACCAGTGATGAAGAGCCAGAGAATGACTAACACTATACATCAACAGATGGGCTGTAGTCTCTAACTGCTCACTAGCAAGGTGGGGCTATAAGAAGAGGGTTTCTAATAAAATGGTCAGGGCACTTACAGTAATGAGGCCTAACGATGGCTGAGGCTTTCTGAATCAAAGTAGAAACCGTACACTGAATATAGCTCAGGGTGTGTTCCAGTGAACTACTTACGTAAGAGTTATGTCATGGACACCTGCAATGTAATTATAGCACTCAAAAATGATTCTTCTCCATTGTTTGTGTTGAGTCATGAGGAAACGATGCTCTCTCACCTTCCTTCATCACATTAGAATGAAGTGTCCTTCATAAATACGAAACCTGGCTCAGGTACTCCAGGAAGAGCTATGGCCTCATTAGTCTGAGCAGAGCTGACAGAAGTTCACTTTGAAGAAAAATGAAGCTGAAAGGGGTGCAAGCAGGAATCCTCAGTTCACATCACCTGTATCTGGCTCGGGCCCAAATAACACTTCACAGTCTTACGCATACATCTGTATTTTTGGTAGTCCTCAAATACTCAAAATCACCCTGAAACTTTGATATAATCCATTTGTTTTTATTACTGCAGTTCAAAATACGCCCAATATAGCAACATGGTATTATTAGTCAGTTGCTCATGCGCAATATGTTGCCATAGAAGTTGCAATTGTAGCTTCTGATTCAAATGCAGCTTTTGTAAGCCTCACAGATGCTGAAAGTGTGAAGTAAACAATTTAGAATGACCATCTATCACTATCAGTATTTCCCCATTCACTGCCAGAATGCACACAACTAACAGGTTTGAGGTTCTGAGCTCCCAGTTTTAATGTCAGTAACTGGTAGTAGCCCACTATGAAAAGCATTGCTATGTTTTTGAGATTTGGTGTAATAACAACCACTGTATTTCCTAAGGAATTTTCCTAATGAAATTAGTTTATATTCTAAAAATGACAAAACCACCAATTGCTAAATATATACAAAGCCATTTAGTGGTAAACTAGCTGCATATTTATTCCAGTTTCCTATAATTTTTTCAAATTCAACAGGAACTGGTTAGAAGAAGGTTTTTTGGAAGGTGCTATTAGAGCTACGATGACAAATACAGGTTCATGACTTCTGTATAATGACTCTATCTATTATTTATTAAGACTTCTTAATGCTTCTTACTTTCTGAATTAAAATCTATAAATTTCAGATATAAAAATCTAATGCATAACCCCATATCAAATATTCTTAAAATCACTCTTACCTGCTAACTGTGCACATTTGCTAATTGTGCCCCATAGCCATTTTTAATTATGCCATATAATTACCACATATATTATGAAGTCAGATCCAGGCTCAAAAAATATGCAAAAGAGAATGCAATATACTAAGGAACGAAGATCACGGCTTGCAAAGTGGTCCGGAAGTGAGTAAATGTACTGTCCAGAGCCAAGAGTCCCCAGCACAGCACTCAGAACAAAATCACTTCCACGAACTCAGCCAGACCCTCAACTTCCCAGAAATGTTGTTGCTGCTGCTGCTGATGCCGCTGCTGCTGCTGGTGTTGCTGCTGCGGTCCCGTTAAATTGTGTGTCCAGTCTCATGCTATAAAGCAATCTGACATAATTACTGTAGCTGTGTAGAAATCTGTGTTGCTAAGGCCATAATGAATCCAAAGGCAATTAACGATGAATCACTTTCTACTCTCTGGAAACAGCAGTCATTTCTGCGAGGGAAAAGTACATCAAAGGATGTTAAAACCAGCCCAGCTTGATCCCCTTCATTTTCCTAAGCCTGAGGAAAATAACAGGAAATCCAAATTGAACTGTTTCTTACAGTCTTACAAATAAAGGTTCTTAGCTTAGATGTTTAGTCTAGGACAGGGGTGCCCAAATCTGGCTCTGGAGGGACGGGGTCCGGCACAATTTGACATGTCCAAAAATCCCCCTCATTACACCCGGTGATTAATAGCTGAGGTGAATCACGTGTGTTTAAGTAGGGAACTTACCAAACTCTACTGGACACTGGCCAGATGTGAACAGCCCTGGTCTAGGAAAACACTTTAATCGCTGGGAAACCTTTACACTATGTAGAGGTTCTTTAAGGATTATGAAAAAACTAGAATAAAAACTGGTATATCATATTGGGATTCCTTATACATTTTTTAAAATTATATATATTTTTATTTGCTGTTAGAACCTTAATATTAAGTGGATGTTCGTTAAAGTTTATGGTTCTAGAAAAGACCCACAAGTGACGTAAAACCTTTACAGTATGTGGATTGTAAGACTTTTTTTCTTATAAGATGAGGAAAAACTCTCAATTAGTCTGAGCACTTACATTATGCTGAGGTTCTTTAAAGTATATGGTTCTAGGAAAATCTGGACATATTTTTAAAGTCTGTGGTTCTGTTATTAATTCTTAATTGCTATAGAACTTTTTCAATATGTCTCTTGTACAAAAAGGCTCTATAAAGAGATGTCTATTGACAGGCTCTGTTTAGGTTTGGCGTGTTTATTTTTAAGAGTTTATACTTGCTGCCAGCCACTCACCTACCCGAGGACATGTGAGGGCAGGGTGTGTGATATATCTCCAATGTGCTTCTGCGAGTTAGAGAAGTTCTCTGCACTACCCCAGTGCCCTCTGTCTGTCTGGCTGTTCATCAACGGCAACAAGCCCATATATCTCAGTGACACTGTGCACTGCAGGAGGGGCTCTGAAGCAGGCCAAAACGTCCTGATTTAAATAAGGGCATGGAGGAATGGCTTTCAGTCCTCTTTCTCTGTAGCCGTTACTTGGATGTATTTATGACCTGACAAGTTTGGTTACTGCACTTGGAACACACTGGCACAAATCAAATGACCTTACACATGTCCTATGTCAGATACGGAGTTCACTTGGACATCAGGATGACCTTGTCATTCCTAACACATGCAGCTCTGTTGAGCTAACCAGTCATATAACCATAGGCTAATGAAGGATAGTGATATGGTTAATAAGTAACTTGCATGACTAAGCAATAGGCTTCAAAAATACAGTGAAGTTATTCATCCATATCAGGAGAAACTGGATTTTCCTTGCTTTTATACTAAAACAACTGTAAATATTGTTGGCATATCATGGTGTACTGTTCCATATACTCTTTAAATAGAAAATATGCATAAACTGCTAAACATCAGATTGTTATTGTGATGTCACAAAAAAAAGCCCAACACATTTAGGCACGTTCAGGCTAGAGCAGTTTTGCTCCTCATATTTAAGTTAGGATTGTTTTAGCCCAGGCTGCTGCTGAACAAGGCAATCAGAACAGAGGTCATTTACATACTCAAATAAGCCTTAAAGGCACAGTAGCAAAAACTGCCCTTAGGTTGCAAGAAAATAAGGCTGCAAAATGTCGAATATTGGCCCTTTAACTTTGGGAAGACTCAGCTATCATGGTACAGTCAAACCAGAGGAAGATACAGTGTTATGTTTAATGTCATTTTCTGCTTTTTTTGGAGTGGGGGCTAAAACATGTAATACTTTTGCACAGGGCACATTTTTTTCACAATATGCCAAATTTGGCAACCCCCCAACAACTGTGCATTCAAATGTGCAGAAGTATGTTCTTTTTGAGGATGTGGACTCTGTCTTCTGTGTTGTTTCATGCAACAAAACACATTGTTTGACCCAAACATTTGCATACTTTATAATGAAAAAAGTTATTGTGTTTTGTGTAAATCATTTGGCAAAGAAAAACTGAGGAACGTAAGAATGGCCAGATTCCAGTCTGCCCATACAGAATGTAAATTGGATATGAATGTGAGTTATTATGTGACTTTGTGGTTTATAACGATCTAATCACATTTCCACAGCCTAGCAAAACCACAGAAGTAACTGTAAATGACTATGGTTTAAGGCGAGGAGTTTTCTGGCACTCAGTCATTCTTATTAATAGCGCACCGAAAACATCTACGAGTGTCAGACTGGATCTGAGTGTCTCCAGCTGCAGTGCACCGCTGTTCCCTACAGTGGGTTTTGTTGCCTTAACTGGGTCGACCCTTGACCTTCGTATTTGCCAGGACCTCTGGAGCCTCACGTCACAGAGAAAACACAAACAACAGCTGTAGCTTATTTCCCCGACTCAGGAAAAGGTTGCGTTTACAGTGGCGCGCATCCAAAGGTTACTCAGCCTGGACAGATTTCAAAGAACCTTATCACTCCGAGCCTTTCTCAACGTCCTAAATATAGTGGGACTATCAGCACTGAACATTATATGGCTGTAGTTCTCTGAGGAGACGAGGCAATTGCGGCACATTTACAGACTGGCTCGCGGGTTATGAAGGTTTGCCACTTATCTTTTTTACAGTTAGTATCATTTTTACAGTTCGTATTATCAATTGTGCCGAGAGAAAAGAGAAGAAAGCCAATTGAAGGTCTAATGTCCATTGAAATGCTCAGCATAACGCAAGGCTCTGCGGGGCGCTCAGCTTCACCTTGCTGCATTGCTGTAAATCTGATTCCTGCAGGGCTGATTGAAAGGTTAATGGCGGGAGTGGGTCAGACGTGCTGTTCTTCATGACTGACAACGTCTAAAGCTACCGCTCCGTTTCCAGGAAACTCCAGTCCTTCACTGTATCGATCCCCCCAGCTCTCGCCACTCGCCAACTCATGTGCTCAGTGCTAATGGAAGAGCTGGAGCATACTAATATATTAAAGCAAATACATGCATATCAAGTACTAATGCCAGTAACCAAACTACAATCTTTGTTTCTGCAGGTTATGAAGAGGATTTAATTGGTGTTTAAAGTGATGCTTCATACATAAATCGAATTTGCCCCGAACGCCACATGGAGTCATGTAACCAAGGCATGTCTAGTAAGTGAAATTTGCTAGAAGCAGCTCAAACAGCATCACACAAATCACGAAAATGCTTGCCACAAACTGTGTGAGTTTGTTAAGACATCTGAAATTGCTTAACCCAGGGGTCTTCCGGGTTAACACACAATGTTTGTTCTGGGCTGAGGCCTGAAAACACAAAACAATGTACCAATGAAGAAGAATATTAGAATAATATACTTTATAAGGATAGGCCAAACTTTAAAGCCTTTGAATTTCTGTATTTCCAATCTAACGATTGAATATATAAAATCACCCATATGGTACCATTTCCATTTTTTCATTAATTAAGCATATTCATACATGTTCGATTATGTAATTCATTTTATTATCACAATGCTCCAGTTATTGATTTGAATCAAATGAATATCCCAAATAAGGCAAGAGACAGATTTGGTTATGTCAGATAAAGAGACTATGCCAGATAAAGTGTCTGGCAGCATTTGTGCTGTATTTTGATAATACAGATGTTTTCAGTTAAATGAGGTGATTTCATAGTCAGCTTAGATGCTCTACTGAATGCAGAGAAATAAAGTTTATTTTACTTTTCTAACATTGTGGTCCAAGTTCAGTATCATCGTGAGTGAAATAACTTTGGTATTCTAGTATTATACTGGTCTCCAAATACTAATACAGCATTTATTATTCAGGCCAGCCCTAGAATTCCATAATATTTCAGTTGGTGCTGGTAATATTATATTTGTTCTTAATGAGGACACGGGTGCTCTGAAAATGCCGGTATTAAATTTTGATGCCCTGACCAAGACATTCAGTGCATTTTAAGCAGCCAATCATAAATTTGCTTCCTTAGTTTTTACACTGGAGCAATGAGGTTAATGTAACTAACATGTAATGGAAAGTTATACCTCACCGGTTAGCACTGAGCAGACAGCCTGCCTAAATAACCACATGTTTGTCTCAAACTGAGTTGAGTTGAGTAGTCTTGCTTGTGTGGTTTCCCACACTGTATGACACACTGTTAGCAACAAAATTTATGTGCGCCATAAGTTATATACAGTAAAAAAAAATTATAAAAGTGTGTTTTTCACATTCAAGGGTCAGGGATTGGTTAACTTTCTGGTGGACCCATTGAAAGCTCCTTGCAGGCCAGCTTTGGCCCATGGGACACACTCTGGGCAGCGCTGGATTCTGTGGTTTCTGACACTGTATGACATTCTGTTGTCAATAAAAAGGACAAAAGGGCAGATTTTTCTGGAAGGCAGGGGCTCGGTAGTAAAATAGGGCACCCTGAAAGTGAATTAAACCTAATTTAATTTACAACATGTTGCACTTTTATCAAAAGAGACAGTCTAATCATGTTTCAGAGGTTTTCACAAGGTGGCTTTAGATTTTAGTTACAGCCCAAGTAAGGATTTCTACCCCAAGGTGAAACTCCCACAGGCACCACTGCACCAATGGGGCGTCAAAGCACAAGGAGACTCGTGGAACCTGAGTTGACATATGAACTCTATCCTCGCTGCATTGGATCGTGAAGAATTGCCATATAAACTACAACCATTATATACACCAACCCAGAGGACCCTTGTACAATCTAAGGGCATAAGGGCAGGGGCTCCAGCGCCACTGGGGTTCTAACTGCGCATGTGCGTAGCTCCATTAGCCTCATAGCTCTAGTCCAAAACTAAATAAGGTTACTACAGAGAAAAAATATGTCTTGGCTGACTCAACTACATTCTGTGATTTATTTTTAGATTTAGATTTTTTTAGAGAATAAAATCGCTCTAACTAGAAGATCTTTCCTCAGCTCCTAATCTTACCCCATCCAGAAGATGGAAGATGCAAAACATAACTTCTCTGCTCCAGTCACTAATCATTCTTTTATCTGTATCTGTGTGAATTTGAGTTAGGTCTTATAGGCCTTATTAAATCACTTCTTTCACCCGCTTCCCCATGCCACCCAGCCGTGTCAGTAATGACATAGACATGAGTGAGCGGTTGCCATGGCAGACAGTAACTCCGGGGCTCGAGCATCTCCACTCCTGCTGGCAAAATTGACACCCAGCATAATAGACTGCATTAGAGACTTCATTAGGAGTGACACCGCTGAGGCTGAGCCATAGGTGGGAGAGACACTCTAGACCTTCAGTGCTCATTATGCTTTGTCCTATTCATAACTCAAGACCACATGCAGGCCAGGTAGATACGCATATTCATTCATTATGGTGGCCTGAGCTACCATTTTCATTTAGCATCTGAAAGCAAGAGCGCAAATCTTGGGTGCCCCTCCAGTTTTCATCATATTACCACTGTGTCAGGTTACACCTATCATATAGTTGTACACTTTGTACACTTATAAACGCTGAATGTAGGCCATCTGCTGGTGAACAATTGATTACTCCCCTCAATCCCATCCTTTAACCCTTAGAACCCTGCACAGATCCGTGTCAGAAGCACAACAAATGGTAAACCGATGTTATAGGGCAAAACAACTTCTTATATAGAAGCTCCTACAGTTTGTGGTGATGCTTAAGGTGTCAGATGTCATACTGAGCTTTGTTTGATGTTTCTTTGTCACATCGAACCAAAGGAAATTCATTTGTAATTTTAAAATAATAAAAAAATGAAAATAACCACCTCTTTGTAAAAATGGCATCACACGCAAAAGCCTGTAAAGGACTTTCAGTATAGTCTCCGCCCACAATTGGGTGGAGAAAACCCAAAGAGGGAGGGTTTTATTTGTTGGGATCAAATTGATGCACTGAGTTCTAATGATGAATGGGTATTATTTGGTGGGCCAACACAGCAGTGGCACAGACAAAGAAGTGGGAGTACGAGCGTGTTATCAGGAGTACAAGTGTATCAGGCAGAGAGGTGTTGATGGGGCCGTTATCCTCATCAGTTGCCAGTTTCTAACCACGATTAGATCTGTTAGGTTGGACTTTCCTCTGAGGTGTGCCAGAACCTGTGCTTGACACACTTACTCCAGTATAACCATTTATATTGTTGGATGCGGTAGAGAAGAGCTGATAATTAATACAGCAACAGATGGGCCACAGTTGGTTACCGTAAGCCTGCAAAATGCACCTAAATAATAGGTGTTTTTGATAAAGTGGCCAGTGTAGGTACGCACACGTGCTTAAGCATACCCAGAGGAACAAAAACACTCATCACAGATGTGGTCGATCAACATGACATGTTCGGTGTCCCAGTTTTGCTTCATAAGTGTTAACCCTTATGGCTAAATGCCGTAACCCAAGCTGCAAGGCTAAAATAATTCAAGAGTCATCCAGTTTTCTCAGTAAATACATCCCCAAAGCCTCTCAAAACCTGCTCAAGCTATATCAATCTCTTCATTAAGGTGGCACAGACTTGTCGGTTTGGTCCCTTTGCATGTTGTGCAAGAATATGGAATCTAAATTACATTCCTAATTCACAGGTTCAGTGAAAAAAGATTTAGGTGACTATTGTGTTTGCTAGTAATAAAATCCCATTTCCTCCGCAGCTAATCTAAAAGAGCAAAATTTAGACACCAAACGTGCCTTGGCTGATTGACTACATCAGGGGTGGAAAATTGGACTAAATTCGATTTATCCCCAAACTATTTCTGTCAGCGTAGCTTGATCAGTACCACAAAAACAGATCCTCGATTGCGCTCTGAGAGAATCCTGGTCTGGAGTAAATATCCTGAGTCTGGGTCAAAGGGAGCAGTTGAGTGTAGTTGGCTGTGTGTTGCTTGATGAATCTTGTTATACTTTTAGATTTATCGACATCAACATGCTGTGGATTCTAAGCTCTTCCTTATGTGTTGGTTCCACAGAACAAGCGATGCAAACTGTGCAGCGTTTAATTAGTGGCGGCGTTACGGCGTCGACGGCAGAGGACGCGAGACCACCCACATTGTTTATGACGGATATAGCACAGCAGATCATGGAGCAAATGGTAATACGTCACGGTCATGTTTGTATATAATCATGTTCGTGTCTGAGATTTCGAGGAGGGCCACATCGTTTGGTGATCCGTGTCTGTATTTGACACAACAGGAACAGCAGAATTGATTATGTGTGGAGGCCCTTTGGGGGATTGAAAAAAAAAACAACAACTCTGAGATGTCATTTCTTTGTCCTTTTATTTTTTTTGAACAAAGAGCTCCAGATTCTCCCCGTTAACGCCCCGCAGCCGTCAACGCCCTTGAGGAAAGCCTCTTGAGCCAGGCTGGATTTTGATTGGGTGTGATCCCGTGGCCGTAACCATGGCAACTGCCCACGGAGCACCTGGAGGAGTGACGCAGGCGTCGTCATGGTTGCCAAAGGACAAGGGGAGGGTGATAACGGAGAGAAGGACGAGTGCTGGGGGAGCTGAGGGAGGAGGGAGGGGTGTGCCAGCTGTGCTTCCCACCTTGCGCGCATGCACATACACACACACACACACACATACACACACAAATACTCCTTCAAGGGGCCAAATGAGATAACCATGGGAATGTCTTCTAGACTCCCAAAACACACACACACACACACACTTTCTCTCTCTCTCTGCTCAATGTGACTTTGAAAGCTCCCCTGCAGCCAATGTGAGACAAGAGGGGGCAGTTCCGCAGTGTCATTCGGCTCATAAGAACAGAAGTGGGGCTCAGCTTGACTTTTTTCTGTCCTTCGTGGCCAATATGTACCAGACACCTCTGATCTCAGATCAGGCACATCATTTCCGTTTTAATTTGAAAGGCAGATATGACCCATATGACTCCAGAAGGAAGGCAGCAGGTGATTAATTTATTTTTTTCTGTAACCAAAAAAACCTTCACCCTCTCTCTGCCTCGTTCTCGCTCTGTCTATACGGTCACTGTTTGAAAAGTCGTTCTTAATCTGTTCAAAGTGTCACAATGCGTCAGTCTAAAGGTGGCGCTTCAGACAGCAATAAATTAAAACATATTAAATGTACTAAAATGGCTGCATCATGTAGGTTACAGTGTTTGTTTTGAAATACAAAGACCGCCTGGATTATAAGATTCCATTACGTTTTAGTTATTTTTTCACGTTGAGTCTGTTGTTTCTGCATTTCTTCATTATTTCCATATCTGTGGCAGCCAGGTGAGATGGTCTTAGTGTTCCGGCAGGAGCTTTCCTCTTCTCCTTTTAATGGAGGTGCAAGTTATGCTTCAATGCATTGACACTGAAAAAAAAAAACAATTTTATCATTTTTTAATGTCTCCTTTTCATCACAACTAAAATGATTGGTTAAACAGTTTTGCCTAATCTCTTTGTAAAGATAATTTAGACTATTTTCTTTTTCAAAAGTGCAGAAAGTGCCACTTTTGACATTTGGTGGATGAAACGTAATTACATTTCTACAACTACATTGGTTTTGGCATGTCAGAATAGATAATAACCAATTATAACACAGCAGAGGGGAACCCTCGGGGTCTTTCAGGTCTAATGATTTCAGGGAAGGTCTAATCGTTTCTGAAAGCTAAACAGTCTCATTTTTAGTTGGTTTTTATTCAAGAGAGTCATGCTTTTATTTGAACTTCTCAAATACTGCAGTACTACTCTTACTGCATTGGTAAGTTTTGGTAGAATAGGAAAATTAGCCAGTCACAAATTATCATAATTGTTCCTCTGAAAGAGGCAGATAGGTATAGCTCAGCAAGATCTTCCATTGATTAGACCTTTAGGCACTAGACTGATGTTCTACCATTTCAGATTAATCACCAGCACAATAAGGACCATAATTAGGATTGATTTAACCGATCCAGTTTTGATTGACAGTGGGAGAGACATCATTTGGGATGGAAAACCTTCCCCCACGTCTTCTGGAAGTTCTAGATGTAGCACTGGCTGAGAAATGAATTGCTCTGTCTTAGGAATCTTTACTAAAAGAGTCACTGTAGAAATGCTTCATATAAGCCTATATGTTCTTCTGTGGGTTACAAGCTTAAGATACAATTTGGAATGTCTTTTACAAGGTTCAGATGTGTGTTTTATCCTGATTGACCCAATAATGTTATGTGTAATACTGTTAGCTTACTGCTAACAAACTACTACAATCCCATAGGGATGCTAACAGAAATTAGCAATATTTTTTTATATTTATTAGCCTAACTTAAGACCTAGCTTCTAAAGTTTCGGTTCACCACTTGAATACAATAAATTGGTCTCAGATTCTAGTACAAATTCTCATTGTATTTTCAAATGTAACCATCCCCAAAAGCATTCTGCTTTTATTGTCATATCTGTATAACATGCTTTGAAAAAGACTGAAAAATTCAGCAAAAATTCTGCCAGCCAAATTGTGGGGAAATATGAGATTTCATGATGCAAAGAAGTGGTCTCCGAAAAACACATAATTAATTGAAACGGTAAATTACATTTACAGCAATGTATTTAAACACATATCCGTTTATTTAAAGCCATTTCTGCCCCACATTCTCATGCTATTGTCAAGCATTCAAGGTCTTGGTACTGGTATATTATTGTCTATATTTTGTGTGTATAAGTGCCTCCAATCACAACAGCATATTACTGTCTATTATTAAATATAATCCTGAGTTTTGTCAAAAACAACTGAGTCAAATTAAATGCACACAATTCAGTAAATAATTTCCTAAAGAATCGGAATCGAAGCGCTGTGAACATGTCCATGTTGAGACTACTTGACTGATTGCCCACATTGTTGATGTCAAGCACTATAGCATAAAGTATGTAATTTAATTTTTGTTGGAAATCTCCCTTGTTATGGTTTTATCAGCCTAAAACAATCAACTCTGTCACTGCGATCATTTTTCAGACAGCTCTGGCAGCTAATATGTGCTTTGTCACTGTGGCGTCTCCAGCCAGCCTGATAGACGGAGAGAGAGAGAGAGAGAGGGAGACAGAAAGAGCCTCTCTCTGTCGCTATGGCAACCGTCTCAGGGCGAACAGCAACGAGAGATCATTAGCTGATGCCAGCCAGTGATTAAAGCTTCAATTATGCTTCAGTGAGTTTATCCTTATCAAACCAGCTCAAGTTCTCACTGGGGTCATTTCACGGCGTTCCATGTGTGTGAACCCGGCCTGACAACGGGCAAAAAAATTATAATTCCTGTACAGTTGAACCCCCCCTTTTTTTCATGCAGCACTGTTGCATGGTCTTCAGGGAGAGGTAGGACTGAAAGAGAAAAAAAAGGGAGAGAGGAGAAAATATTCGCTTGTTCTCTCCGTCTCTTTGTTGTTAGTTACTCACTGTACTGCTGTTCAAAGGAAAAACACGTGAGCCAGGCCCTCTGTGCATTAACCCCCGACTGCTCTTAACCCCCCCACCCACCCCCCTCCTGCCCACCCACACCCCTCCTGCCCACCCACACATGTGTTCTGTGTGTGTGTGTGTGTGTGTGTGTGTACATGTGAAGGCTCTTGCCCATTGGACTGTGAAGAAAAACATGGAGGTGTGTTTTCTGGACGCCTCAACACAGCTGCTACAGTAATAGAGGCGCATTGTTGAATGTGGTCACAAACCCACAAAAATGCAAAAAAGGAACCCAGTCTGACCCAAAATCAAAGATATTCAGACTCGTCCTGTTAACACGTGTGTGTCTCTTCTTGTCATTTGAATTTGTGCGGATTTCAGTTGTTCTGTCTAATAACAAGTCGAGGCAGTGACTCACTAAGCTGAAGGGCTGAATTCTGGACTCAATTCCAATTCAAAAGTGATGATTCCACAAAATAATCTTGAGTCCAAAAACATGACAGAATGAAGGGCATCTCACAGTAAAATATTACTGATCTGTGACCCACTTGACAAAACATGAGGCCAGAGGATGCCCAGCTCTTCTGCTCAACTCAGGTGTGTAGAAGTTTTAACACTGGAAATGTCATTTGATAACAATTAATTTTTCTTTCATACTCTATGTGAAGTAAAGCACAGCTGGATTATGGAAGCATGCAGAAGGCTGCATTTGTAGACTGTCTAGACCAGCGGACTTCGGGGGGCCATGCTGAACCTGCTAGTTGGCCACTAAGTGCTTTTTAATCATGAAATGTAAAAATATAAAAATATGAACACGAAATGTATTAACGAAATGTATTTTAACATGATAAATAGTATCATTTTGATAATATACTGCTCAAAAAAATAAAGGGAACACTTAAACAACACAATGTAACTTCAAGTCAGTCACACGTCTGTGAAATCAAACTGTACACTTAGGAGGCAACACTGATTTACAGTCTACACACTGACAATCAGTCTTGCCTCCTAAGTGGACAGATTGATTTCACAGACATGTAATTGACTTGAAGTTACATTGTGTTGTTTAAGTGTTCCCTTTATTTTTTTGCAGTATACTTAAAAAGAATTGTCAAATAATTGTTGCATTTCTATGTATTTCTATGATCATACAGAACTGATCCATCAAAAGACTACAGAAAATTCAGTTATTAGTGTGTTTATTATGATATCATTATTATGCAATCAAGTACAATTTGAAGAGCTACATTGTTTACATTTGTTTGCATTTTATGCATTTGTGGCCATGGACAAGTGACAAAAGATTTGGAACCCTGTGAATCAAAATGTTTTGGTCAAAAATGCATCTCATGTCATTGATTTCAGTGAAAACAAGGTGTTGTAGAGCAACAGTTGCCAACACATGAAAATCAGCTTTTGGTCTCCTGTGAAGAAGTCCAGTGGTTACAATGTTTCATGCACAAGCCAGTGACTGGTCTCCCAAATCTTTTTTTCCAACACATGTATCTATATTATTATTTTTCTACATAATACACAATATGAAACTTTGGTGATGAACCAGCCGGAATGCTCCATCAGAACTGAAATAAAAACACTTTACACTTCACTTAACTTACTTGAGGATGTATTTGCCTTCTTAAGTTCAGAGGTTTGTTTTTTCTGGACATTGATAATATGGGGAGTGATTTGTGTAGATTTTCCAGAGCTTTTATAGACTATTGAGCACACATGCACTCACACACATACACACACATACACACACTCACACACCAATCCCTGCCTCTGTACTTACCTCATTGGATAACATATGACCTCCCACTAATAAAACATTTACTGTGGAAAAAAAGAAGCGTGCACACAAACACACAACCCGAAGCACACACACACACACACAACCCGAACCACACACACACACACACACACACACAACCCGAAGCACACACACACACACACACACACGCATGCACACATGCGCCCATAGGATGGGATAATTATATCCCATTATGTCACACTCAGAAGTTCGTCCTGTCTCGTGGGCCAGAGTAGTGTAAGTGTGTATGTGTGTGCATGTGTTAGTGTTAATATGTGTGTGTGTGTGTGTGTGTGTGTGTGTGTGTGTGTGTGTGTGTGTGTGTGTGTGTGTGTGTGTGTGCTACAAAAGCGCACACCCCCATAT
>JBBPDC010000038.1:969842-985379 GCA_037974485.1 Hemigrammopetersius urotaenia
TCTGTGTGTGTGGGTTTGTGTGTGTGTTTTTGTGTGTGTGTGTGTGTGTGTGTGTGTGTGTGTGTGTGTGTGTGAAGAGGATACCTTTTACAAACAGTCTGTGTTTTGTGTGTTTTGTTATGTTGAAATGAGTGACGTTTAAATGCCCTTGGGCCCACACCGTTGCACTGAAGGTCCCAACTTCATAGTAAAAACATGTTTAACCTACAACACCACAGTCCAGGGTTTGTGATTTATACAAACGCATCATGTTTCATTGTGGAGAACTGAAAGACTATTAACTATTCTGGTTAGTGAAAATAAGGCCAAGGAACATTTTAGGACGTTCTTATAATGTGGAACAAATTCTTCATCTTTGTTGTTTATTCAAACACCAGCTGCTCTTTACTTTGTGTGGAATCATTTTTGATGAATTTCCAGAATGTTTGTTCCTCCTCCTTTGAAGTTGCCATTATGGAGATACAAGGTTTTGATCTGACAGTAAAAATATGACCTACTGATCATCCACAGATTTCATGTAACGATTTTACTGGGAGTCATTTTAAACCATTTCTGTTAGATTAAACCACCACGAAATTTTGACACAGTTTAAACAGTAGCTGGTATTTTTAATATGTGAAATTATGTCTTATATACATCATAAAACACATACACATATATAAATATACATCATACTTGATTCATATGCATATAATACAGCCATGATACTTATCCCATATACGTAAGTACTTATGTATTGCTTCTGTTGGACAAAGTCCATACTACACATAATTACAAAAATATAAATACTGCATATAATAAATAAAACATATAATATTCATATATTAATTCATTTGATAATTATTTCCACATACAGAATGTAGGCTGTCATTCATATAATGATGTATAGTAATAACAAATAACAAATTAAATTGTATTAAAAATGTGTGTGTGTGTGTGTGTGTGTGTGTGTGTGTGTTTGCATGTAAGCAGCTGAAAAACAACACCGCAGGGGTACTGTGTGAATTCTGCCACCCTGTTTCTCACATGCCGAGGCTTTGCAGACTGCATTGTGTGAGTAAGCGCTGTGCTTGTAACCAAAATACTCCTATAGAGCTCCACCACCCACGCTTTAATGCCAGCTTCTCAAAGCTATCGCCTTCCATCTGGATCCGATCCCCAGCGGGGAAAAGACTGAATTCACACTCTCTAAGCCTTCTATCTGGCTTCAACTTCAGATCCTATAGCATTTCTGTAACATATACAGCCATATGCAGTGCATATTGTCACTTTTGTGAGAAGACTTTGTTCCTCCCAGGTCCCTCAAGTCAAGTCCCTCCCAAGTTAAAAAAGTCCATTATATAGGCCCTTTAATGGCAACAATTGACTTTGTTTATATCAGAAATCCCATAGGGGTGCTAAAGGAAATGAGCAATATCATTCTATTCATAATTATCATTAGCATGTAATTGACATTAACATACACTATGTGTATGTAGCGGTTTTACAGTAACTCCTTTGGTCCCGGCACAGAGCAGATGCAGCCGTTTCCATATCTAATAACTGACTGGACTTAAGACTAGCGCTCATATTCAGAGTGAGTAACGCATCTAGAACTTCTAAATGGCAAAACTGGCTCCATACACTGTACATCAAGACATGACTGTGTGATTCCATTGTCACTTTCTAATTATGTTCATATTCAATCAAACATGTAAGGCTCTCTGTCCGTCTCCTCAAGGCCTAACCAATACCACAAAGAAAAAAATCCTGCTAATTTCCCATTGGCTGTTTCAAGATTTTAACTCTTTTGTTTCTGACCAGAGCTTGACCATTGAATAAGAGTAGTATTACAGTACTTACAGAACTTTAAATACAACAAGCCTGACAGCACGATTAAATAAAAACTACAAACATGTATTTTTCATTTCCCAGAACTCATTAGACCTTCTCTGAAGACCGAGTGCCCTAAGGGTTCCCCACTGATGCTAATGTACCTTGTAATATAAGAGAAGGTACGAGCTAGACTTACTACAGCTTAATCCATGATATAAATACTTAATGAATTCTCAGGAGCAGATCTGGTGTTTCTGGGGCACCAAGTCATGTCAGTTGGACCCAGTTAAAGTTTTTAACTTTAGTGCAAATTAGGGCATTTACCTTCGAGAGCTTTTTACTTCTGTTAGAACTTAACCACCCTGGTTCTTCCTCAAAAAAGCCTCCATGTTGGCTTTTGGCCAAAGTCCCAGGTTGTAAAAAGGAATCTTAACATTAGTTCTGATCACCACCTCAGAGTTAATTCAGGACAAACTGTAGCAACTTCAACTTCAGATAAAACATCTTTGTCTAATGACCTACCGCCTAGTCCAGACCCCTTCTCATCAAACTTTTCTTCACCTTTAAAATACGATTCATGTTTTCATGTAGCCAAAGGAGAATAAAATGTGACCTGATCTGGCAAAATGAGTCACAGTGACCCAAAATTCAAAATTGAGGTTTTGGTATCACTGGAAAGGTGGGACAATAAGCTTTAAAATAATATGTTGGTCAAAGCTGTGTCTTAAACGGTTGTCAAGTTAGAGATGTTTTAATTATGGTAGCACAGCACCATTTTCCAACTGAAAAATCGAGAAAATCGCATTTAAAGTTTTTGTCAATCTTTAACAATCCATAGCATCCAAAGAGATGCAACAACAACATTTTACTACAGGCATTTAGATACTTAGAAAAATATATTAAATCAGACTGAATAATTAATATTTTTGTAAGATTTGAGAGCTGCAGCTCAACTTAAATAGCCATTTAAGTATATTTTCACAATTATTTCCATGATGAAACTTTGATTCATCATGGATGAAGACCTTTTCTTTCATATAAGACCAAAAATATGTTTGATGTTTTTCAACATAATCCAAAAAAACAGAACGCCGACTCGCCAACTCATTACGGCAGACCGGGTCACAAATGCATTTATTTAGTTTAGTTGCTAATTCAGTCAATGACTTGTGGCCAGTAGGGGGCCCTAATCTCAGAGGCCTCTCGGTTAAATAGCTGACTCAGATTTAAGCTGTTTTCAGGTAAGAAACAGTTGCGGAATTCTTAAGCACTGATGTATGTCGCTCTGGATAAGAGCATCAGCTAAATGCCGTAAATGTAAATGTAAATGCCTCTTGTATTAGCATGGTTTGCATGGTGGTAAAGACCGCCATTGTGGAGTCAGACTTGTCTACGCAATTTGTGCAGTGTGTCAGGTGTATCAGTGAGAGCCTATTGTGTTATTCTTGCTTTACATCCAGTTCACTGAGGTTAGCCTCAAAGAATAACTAACCATCCCAGCCAGAGAAAACACTGGAATCTCCCTGTCACACACACAAACACACGTACACACAGGCATCTGCAATCCAAACACACACACAGACAGACCCACCCCACCCAAACACACGCAAACCCAAGACCATACACATACACCTCTGCACACACACACACACACACAACTCCCCCAAGTTCCACTTAACAGAATGACACAGTGATCCCTGGGAGAGAGAGGGGTGTGTGGGGCTTGACTCACAGCCCTGGAGCCGAGGAGTGTTACTCAATGCTGACTTTATTGTTTACACAAACATGCCAGCAGGGAGGGAGGTAACGACTGTTTGTAAAGAGAAAGCTTGGAAGAAAGCAGCAAACATGTGGTTCTGGCCCTCTGCTGTGTGGGGTCACCGGGGGCATTAGAGCGGAGGGGGGGGGGGGCGGAGTTTAAAAATCACAGTTACACAATTTTACCCTTACAGTGGAAAAAAGAGGTCAACTTTAGCCACCTATGATCCAAACTTTGCAAATGTACTCTCAAAGGTACAACACGGCCCTGAAGGTCAAACTGTGCACCTTAAATGAGTGTTAAAGGTGCAGTACATTCACTATCTGTCTCTTGTCTTAACTCTCTGAGTAGAAAAAGTTCAATTAAAAGCCTGGAGTCTAGACAGGGTGTAAAAAATAACTGCAACAGAGTATGGTTCAATTATGCTCCCTAATTAAAGCTACTGAAGTCATACCCCAGGGGGTTCCACCCCAGTGACAGCGTTTCTGCCCTGAAAGTATAGCCCAGATGAAGTCAATCAGTCAAGACATGCCTGGAGTCTGAAGTTTGCTTATTTAGCACTAATCTTGGTGGCAAGCTATGAAAGCCTCATATAAAATATATTTAAAAACATCATAAACAACATTCAGGCTGGTCTTGGCTGATTGACTCCATTTGAAATTAGACTAAAATTCAGTAAATTAGGTTTTCATCAAACTATTACCGTAACTCTACTGACATTAAGGAGCTTGTCAGACATATTCAAATTTCTGCTCTAGGCTGTTTAGGTTAAACTGATGAGCCTCAGGTCTGATCAATAGATACTAAACTACCAGCTCCTAGACCAACAGATCATAAACCAACTGATCCTGAACCAACAGATACTAAATAAGCCGAAACCCAACCCAATGGATCCTAAACCACCACATCCCAGCTCCCCCTGCAATGCAGTCAGTTTCTTTAAAGAACTATTAGTTGAAAGGTTGGTTCTGAAAGGAACCAGAAATGGTTCTTCTATGGCATCACTCCAGAACACCATTGTTTTATTGTTAAAGCCATCTGTGAACAATGAGGGAAAATCAAACATCCACTGCGCTTGAGAAAATGTCCTATTCTCACCTATTGTTCTGTGTTTTTGTGTTTTTCTATGGGAGGGTGCATGCAACAACACACTCTCACACGGACACACACACACATGCACATTCCATCTACTGTAGAGAGCGTGTCCCTCCGCATGTCCTCTGTGTATTGGTTCACAGTCAGTCAGGGGTAATCCAGGCCATGGAATTCCCCTCCGTCAGCAGACCACACACACATACACACACACACCCACTCACTCCAACGCACATTCACACACACACACACACACACACACACACTTCCATCGCATCATCCCCCATCCAAAGTTTCTCCTGTTCCACCCTTCCTGAAGGCATCAGGCAGCAGTTTCCCATACACTCGTGTGCTTAGCGTGTAAACAGCCCACACTTATCCACCCTCAATTACTTCCGAGACGCTTAAATTGAAGAGAGGAATCCCAGCTTTATGTGCTGGGAGCGGAACTGATCGGTGGTTTGCACCAAAACTAAAAAGGGACCTGTTAACAGGATAGAAAAGTTCAGGCGCCCCTGCTTAAAGAACATCCTTCATTGATCCTTCAAGTGAAACTTGTCCCCATATAGATTTTAATGCACATTTTCTGTTTATTTGGTTGAATTTAATGCAACTGGGTGTAAAAATCAATCATAAAACGTGGCCTGTGCAAACGTTATGGTGCATTTTATGTTTTTTATGATGCATTTTATGTTTTTTTTAAATTTAGAACTTCAATAAAAATGTGCACTTAAATATTTGTGTAAAAATGAAATATATGTTCCTTAGAGAGGATATGTTCAACAAAACAAGTGCATATGACGTTCAATGGGCTGCAAATAAACAAAATGTTGTCTTTTTTTAAAGAGGAAAGGTGTTAACAGGATAAAACCATCATCGCTGTCATTCAGAATGTAACACTTTTTGCCAGCTTTTAATTTTAACATTGTTTGAAACACAGTTTATACTGTGTGAACATGTCATGATGAAAAGAAAACAGAAACATCTCAAAATGAGACTAATTTAATTCTTGTTTTGAGATTTAAAAAAATCACAAATAGGTTTTGGTCAGTTGTTGGAAGTAAACTCTAGACTGCAATGTTTCTTCTATCTTTTTTTTAAAAATATTTTTGACCAGGGGTGCCATATGTGCCCCTAACCGTAGGCCTAGCTCTGTCACATTTGGCCATTGGTTTCATCAACAACAAACTCATGTCATTATTAATAATGCTGTTTTTATTTTGGACCTCTCATGACCCCTGTTTTTCACACCATGAACATGACATAATACAGACATGGAGTTTTCATTGCTTTTTCCTCCATGCTCTGCATGGCACTGCTTTAAAGTGAACACACCCTCAGTGTACACAGTGTAGATCTACTTTTTCTCTTCATGAAATTGTACCAATATTGCAATAGTGTATGACTTGACTACACCTTTCAACTTGAAAAGATCTTGTGTTGTGAAAATGTATAAATAATGTTATTTGCCATGAAAGGAATATTCTGATATTCTAAATAATGATATTAACCCTCATAGTTTAAATGTTGCTAAAATGTAAGGTGACTTGGTCTGTGTTTTTCAGTGGGCAGCCTGATACAGATCGCCCGGGCTGCTGTCCTCCACTGTGGCCGTCCAGCTGGATTGGTCTCCTGCTGTGTTTATGCAGATGCGAACCAGTAATTTTCCAAGATCTCCTCTCTGCAGTCTAATGGTGGTCAGGAAGTGTAAACTCCCTCAGCCAGCAGCTCAAAAAGCCACTCTGTTCTCTCTCTCTCTCTCTCTCTCTGAGACCCCGTCGCCATGGCAACGCCAGTGCTCCCGCCAACCTCGGCCACTCCACTGCTCTGGCCAATCAGAGCATGCGGCGCGGGACACGTCCCAGCAGGCCTGGTGTGGGGTTAGGGGGGCTTAAACAGAGGGAGAGAGGAGACTGGACTCTCGGACCAGTGCTATGAGAAGCATGCGGTTATATGTGATCGAGCTGCTAGATTCACATGTTTCCATTCGCAAGAAACGCACACCATCTGTTCCCCCCACGTCTCACACATGCCTTGCAATTGCAACCAAGATGTTTTCCAGCACCTTTCCAGTACGCACTGTTCTTTTACAAGGGCGCGTAGGAGGTGTGCCCAGGGTTTGAACTGTTTAAATAGCACAGCAGTTCTTTGATATATATTTTTTTTCTAGTGGAGATCTTTTCCATATGCTTGTGGCCAGTGTTAAAGATGAATGGTATGGTGGAGTAATCTCTAAAGACAGCCCAGGCTCTTCGCGACCACATGGCATACATTCGGGCCACTTCCCAACGCCCCCACCACCACCACCTCCGCCTTCTTTTACTTCCACCACTGCACAGTTGTTGTTTTTCCTATGTTTAGTTAAAAGACACTCAAGTGGCAGAGATATTCAGAGATTTTCGGAAAAAGCACAAGCCGGAGCGTTGCCTCCGCCCCAGATAATTGCTGCGTGCTGGCTTGGCCAAAGACCACTGCAGGTCATGTGGAATGCTTTACCAGCAGTTATTATTACGATTATGTTGTGGAATGCAACACGCACACGCACTGTATACGATAACACCAACCAGCACAGGCCGGAATCGAGGAAAAAAAACAGCAATCTAGCTCACATCCTCAGAAATTCCGTTCAGAGAGAAAGTATGTGTGTTTAAAGATTGATAAGCATCACTCATAGTTCCTTGCTCCAATGAGACCCATTCCTTGAGGTCCACATAATTCATTTTTACTTGACCTTTTTCAACCATCGCAGGCTGGGTTTGCTCCTGTGCCATTAAGGCTGATATATGGAAATGATCTCTGTGTTTACACTACACGGGAGTCTCATATTTAAGAAAAGCAAGGGATTTGGTGTTCCATAGCACAGGACATGTCTAAGAAAGGGAAGGCAGGACAGATAGGAGAAACAAAAGTAGTCATGACTGACAACTTAAAGGTAGCTGCAATAATAATCCACTATCGTCCACTGATCTGACCAACCTCCTCCGCTTTGAAGCCACACACGTGTGTGTATGGTTTCGGTTGTGGGGGAGGTATATAGCTGCGGGCCAGAATGAGAGTGTGGTTGGTGGGTGAGGTGTGTGTGGTGGGGGTTTGGAACACACCGTGCTGCAGCCTTCTAGACCCCCAGCACAAGGCCCTGGGGCCATTACACACCCTCGACCTGTGTTGTGTTTATTTATGTAGCCACAGGGGTGTAAAAGAACTGAGCCGATAGATTCAGTCAGCTGGGGAAAGCATAGAAAACCTGTGAGCGGATATCAGAGCTGAACAAGTCCAGACTAGTCTGAATCAAAATGTTTATTTGCCAAGTACAGATATTGGTGTCAATACAATAAATGCTAAATAAAATGTAGTAGGCCATACATACAATATTCTCATTGTATGATTATTTAAAGTACATAATTTAAACACAGCTTATTTAGCATATTTCCTGAGTATTTTAAGTCAAAAAGGGCAGGGAAAAATGATATTAATTGTCATTTCAAGAGACAATTTAAGAAAGTGGTGCTCATAGGAAAGTGGTGCTCATAGGAACATTGCACATAAAGGTAAACGGTTCATAAACTCACTTGCAACTGCAATTTCGTCTGCTTCAAGTGTAACTTATTAGTAACTTATTATAGACTAACACAGCACAACATACCAAAGCATACGAGCCAATAAGTTGACTTTATATAAGTAAAATGCCTTGTTGTTTGGAACAATGCAGTGTTGAAAAGCAGTAATCTGCAACTTTTATAAAAAACACTTTATCCCTGTGTCTTAAATCACATACTACCAAGCTAAATAGTCTGTCAAAATAGTGCACACTATTATAACACTATTACCAGCACATTTATTACCAAAGTACATTTAGTCGTGCATTCTAGTAGGTAGTGGTAACCTTGCTGGTGGTTAGATATTGTGGTCATGAATGATGGAACAGAGAATAGATTGTTCGTATGTTATTCATAGCTAAGCTACTGTGCACTTATATCTAATTTCATAATATTAGCACTTACAGTTGACTTGGGCAGATCAAACAGGTCAAAATGTTTTTCATCCTATAGCAGTGCCAAGTCACTGAGCTCGTCAGTACAGCCCATTCTACTGCCAGTGTTGGTGGACATTGCGTGGCTTTGTACTTCATTTTATGCACCTATGTGAAACATTAATAATCAAACTCAACACTTAGTGTCCACAAACATTTAAAATGCTTTTACTTGCCAAGACTTCATTTATAGCAGTGTGCTGTCAAACAGCCCCAACCAATTCATCCATCATGGCACTGCAGCTCAGAAAGGTAAGACGTTAGCTGTCAGGTTTGCATGCCACATTCATTAGCCTAAGGCTAACTCGCCCTGCTGAGTAATCCTGGCTAAAGTGTGGACAGCCCAGACAGTTCCACTGCTGTCTTTTGTCCATGTGTGTTAGCTCCATTAACATCAGCCTCGTTCCCTTTCAGTGTGATAAATCACTCTATTTATAAACCTGCTATTGTAGTGAGGCACCACGGCCCTAATGGCCCAGCTCTGCTCGCACACATGCACATGCACAGCTTTCGTGTCAGTGTTTATTGGGTCTCTATAGGAAACGTCACCTCCATTCAAGATCGCTTTCCTTCGGGTGAGACAGGAGCCCTTGTGTTTCCTAATCAACAAAGCCCATCTGACAGGTCCCTACCTGGGACCCCAGCGACTATCAGGGCTTTTAAATGGGTTTTGGGGCCTTGTGGGTGGTCTACATTTCAGCGGGGCGAGAGGCCAGGGGAAATATAATTGGAAAAACAGTCTGTTTCTGTATGCTGGGGAAAGCAGCTGGGGCTGAGTTGGGTGTGTTATTTTGAGAACAATCAGATAGATTTGCTTCGTGGCTCTGTCTGGAAATAGCCAAGAATGAGGCACAAGAAAAAGATGTAAATACAGGAAAGGGGGGAAAAATGCATGCCGTGCAAACATTTCTCAAGAGGTAAAGATGAATAAAGATAATAGAAAGTGAGAGAGAAAGAGGGAGTTTGTTTATCTATGCTACTCATCCTCTGGGCGATGATGCGGGTACCATGGCATTCCTCCTATGAGGAGATTCTGCTTAGTAACCCGTTGTCATGGTGGTGGTCCTGTGCTCTGATTGGACAACAGTCTCCTCGGCCTCAGGGGCTCTGGGGCTCTGGCAGTAATTGCACCTTTTTTTTTTCCAGCAGACAAAAAACAGAGCAGGGAAGACGTGTTGCGTAACGGATGCTGTTTCATCTCTCTCCCTCTCCCTCTCTCTCTCTCTCTCTCCTCCTCAGGGGTTGTTCTGCAGTCTTTCATGCGATTACAGCAGCGGCAGATCAGGATAATTTCAAAGCAGGGGGGCGAGGAGACAAAATAGGGGAGAACAATAGAACAGGTATAAATAATGAATCGACACACGGAGGACAAAAATAGCAAAAAGGGTGAGACGGAGAGAGAGGAAAGGAGGAGAGAATGAAAGGAAGAAGAAAAAATAAGAGGGCCAAATCCCAAATGGCTCCTTATACCAAAAAATGTGCTATTTGAGTGTAGGATCCAATATTTCATGCCCTATATAGGGCACTGTTTGAGTGTAGAAGCCTATTACTTCATGCCCAATATAGGGCACTGTTTGGGTAGAGAAGCTAATATTTCATGCCCTATGTAGGGAACTGAAGTGGGTGGGGTGAGGTGAGGGTCTCACAGGTGCTAAGTGCAGTTATAAAGGGTCCAGTGTAGATGGCAGAGGACGACCCTTCTGACCCAGAACCAGATGTGCCCCAGTCAAGGCCCAAGGTCTGAGCACTGGGAGCAGAGTCTCTTATGTCTCTCACACCACACACACACACACACACACACATACACACACACTCTCAGCCACAGCCCCTCGTCATCCAGCATCAACAGCATCTCAAACTAAGTCAACACTCCTTTCACAGTCTGCATCTGGGCCGCACATGTGGGGATTGCGTTATATTTTACTCCTGTTTGAGCACACGGCTTGTTTCCTGGAGACAGCCTTTTAATGGCTTTGACTCGGAGGATCTGCAGTCTTCTCGCGAGTGTAAACTGGCAAAGCTTTTCTTTGAACCATCCATCAAGTAATCAGGGTTTAGCTGCAGGGCATGTCACTGTTCCGAAGCAAAAGCAACGGCCCAGTGCTTTTTTTAATTTCTTTTAAAATTGTTTACATTGCATTGAAGGAGAGTCTGCTTTGCAATGCTCTTACACACATCAAAGAGAATGCGTTTTAGAAAGCGGCGCTAAATACTGCATGCGTTTGAGGTGGCTTTGGAGCCCCGCTATCTCCCAGAAACAACACGCAGCAGCCTTGGAGAAAAACATTGGCCAACAATGCCTCAGTCTTGGGGTCAACTACTTGGGTTTGGGGGTTTGACTGCTGTACGGCCTCCAGCTCTTCATCATTTGGAACATAACAAAAGGGGACAGATCCTGTAACCAGAGTAATGCGAGTATCCGCTCCACTCATTCAAGCTTGCAGACCAAATGAGAAACAAATGTTTCTTCTCAGACGCGCTTGGCCTGGATCCCGGACCTCTTGTCCTCCAAAAGTCTGGCGTCCTTCCCCCACCTCTTCCCCATCTCTTCCCCTTCTTCCCTACTTCCCAGAGTGCTCTAGCATCAGCACAAAGGGAGCAGGCACCTTCTTCCGTTCACAACGTATCAGATAGCTCATTGTGCCTTATCGTTTCGGGCTCATCTCTTCTGTCCATGGATGGTGGCCAAGGTGCAGGGAGAGACTCTGTCCAGGGAAAATGTTATCTGTGAGAATTCTGTTGAAATCATAAAGCACCACAAAGCATGCGAGCCTTAACACGAAACAGGTACTGAACCACTGGAGTCTTTTAGAGCTCTTGAGGCCTTGCTGGAATAATGATCCTAAATCCTCGAAGTATGTGGTAATAGACATTGTTTTCTAAGCTACATTCAGTTTAAACCCTTTTGAAGGTTGCCATGGGGCCAAAAATCTAGGCCACATTCCCTGGCTGGACTCCTAAAACAATGGCAGGGCAAAAAAATGCAAACCATGTGCCTCGCTAAATTATAGGGCGAGACCAGCGGTCGGAGAGGGGGCTAAAGGGTGACTGACAGAGAAATCGATTGGTCTTAAGATCAATAGGCTTAGGCCAGTCAGAGGCTCCTGCGAGAGCTAAAGCAGATTAGCCCGGGCTCCAGGTACCTCCTGCTGTGCCCACAGCCCCTAAATGAGTAAAGGGGGAAAGGTCACGGGGTTGTGCGGTCAGAGGGAACCTGTGATGCATTCGCTGATAACTAGCTGCTGATTGATGTGTGCTGCTTTAGTTAGCAAAGGGTGGATCGTGTTAAACAGTGTAAAGTAATCAGGGCATGGGCTCAGAAATGTGTGTGTGTGTGTGTGTGTTTAAAGTAAACATGCATGGTGACATTGCTGACAAAGTATAGATGCCAGTAGCCATGATGATAATGCCTATTTGATTTCATTCACTGTTAGCAACATTAGCATCATTGACTAAACCCAAACATTAAATTTACAGTATTCCCTCAGTGTTGTCAAACTGTTAGGACAGAGTCCAAATGTTTCTTCTTTAGTTAAGCATTAGAGCCACGAGGATAACTTTGCTAACTAGCAGTCGGTGTCAATAGTTCCTCAAACTAGGAAACAGTATAACTTACAATTGAACACAATGTCATAGCTACAGTCACCCAATTCACACAGTATTTGTGAGGAGCACTGACCTTGGATCAGATTCTTCTGTATTTATGATAGTCACAAAACACTGAATCTAGAACAGCATTCCTGTTCCTAAGGTGCTTTATGAAAAAAGCTCCTTATGTTTGAGTGTTTTGTTCTTTTATGTTTTGTACATTTATATAACTCCCAGTATGTCCTAAACCACACTGACGAGTTTGCACCACCTTAATGAAGAGCTGGACGCAATGTGAGCAGGTTGAAAGATACTTTGGGAATGTATGTTTACAGAAAAATATACGACTGACTGTTGACTATTCTAGCTGTGTTGGCAATGTTAACTTTGAAACTTCAGCTAAAACCTTGGCCTGTTTGAGCTCTATGGGAAATTGTGTAAAATTTGATTTTTCCTTCAAAAAATGAAGGAGGCAGGTAAGCGGAAGTCCTTGCAGGCATGCATCCATTAAGTGGGTCTGTTCCCAAACAGCGATTGGCCGATCAGGTTACTGCTGCATTTGTTTATATGGTGATGGAAACTCTATGGCATCCTGGACGCCGTCCAGAGCTGAATGACCTTGTTTCCGTGGAAACTCTGCAGATGAAGCGCAGGAGGCTTTTTTCCTGGAAGCCGAGTGTGGCAGTTCGCAGCACTGCTGAGCTTTATTGATTCGCTGGGTCTGAGGCGTTTCCATTAGCTAAGATTACCTACAGGAACATGACCTTCTTTCTTGCATCAGTCCTGCCATTCAATATTTAGATGCCAAATCAAGTGCACCAGGGCTCCTCGCCTCTTCTCCTGAATCGACGCAGAAATAAGATACTATAAACAAACATAAAGGATTCTTTTCCTTTGGGCTGTTCTCACTAAAGCTACGTAATGAGAGCGATAGCTCTTGTTGATTTCATTTACTAGCTGTTTCAAATACACCCTATTGCTCGAGAACAACCAACCAATGACAGATAAAAAGATGAATAAATTGGTTACATTCAAAGTGTACCTCATTTCCACATGAATGAAGAATAATACATGAACTCTGATGCAGCCAAATGTAAATAAACTGAAATGTTTTGCAAATATCTTTGTGATATTTGTGATATCACTTTTATAACAAAAAACTTATATCACAAATATATCAATTAAATGAATTCAAGTGAATTATCTCTCTCTCTCTCTGCCTGTGTTTCTCACTCTGTCTATCTCCATTCTTCTTGTTCTGTTTATCGACCTCTTTCCCTACTCTGACCATCTCGCCTTCCTTCTCTCTCTCTCTCCCTTTCTGTCTCTCTGTTCCTTCCCTCTAGTTCTCTCTCTCTCTCTTTTTCTGTTTTGACTATGTCTCTCCGTCTCTCCCTCTCTCTGTCTGCATTTCTCTCTTTCTGTTTCTGTTGTTCTTTATGTTCATCCCCTATTGTTTCTCTCTCTCTCTCTCTCTCTCTCTCTCTCTCTCTCTCTCTCTCTCGTGCAGGAGGTAGATTATGGCCCGGTCTGTGTTTTGGTCTGTTTAGCAGCATGACCTCCCATGCACTGAGGATTAGCTCTAGTTACCATTAATGGAAAATAGAGCAGACTCTTGGCTTTCCGTGTGAGAGAGTGTGAGTATTTTAGTGCACAAATCGAGACAGTGTGTGTGTGTAAAGAGAGAGGGATGGAGAGTTTTCTTTCCCAAAGCACCCCCCTCCTTCTAATTCACTCTAGGCTTGTATGTGTGTGTGTGTATGTGTGTGTGTGTGTGTGTGTGTGTGTATGATGGTCCACTAAGCATATAAACCCAAAGCCCCCATAATCTCTGCTTTGTATGTAGAGGTGGAAGCCTTTCCAAAACAACCATTTGCATAGTCACAACACAGCGGCCTGAACGGAGGAATGCATGTGTGTGTGAGTGTGTGTGTGAGTGTGTGTGTGTGTGTGTGTGTGTGTATATGTCTGAGCCAAGCATATTTTGTGGTCGAAGCTTAGGGGGATTTCAAGAGACTGTGTTTTCAGGAAATTGTAAGTTTATGGTTCGCTGTGTAGGTATTTTGGTTGGATATCGAGGCTGGTTTTAGACTTAAGCCGACATTAGGCCCGTTCCAGGCTTTTCCCACCTCAAAGAGAGGCCTCGTCGAATTCCACACAAAGAATGCCACTGTTTTCTGCCTTACTACTTTTGCGACCTACTTTGCTCTCTTAATGTTGTTCCTTCAAACCTTCACAGCTGTTTCAGCGAAAACAGTGCAACACTATTTTTACCGCTTATGACTGCGAGGCAAAAAATAGCCCTAAATTTAGGAACGTTACAATTCAGCTCTAACTTACTCTATATGCTCTATACTTTACTCTGTACTTACACTTTATTCTCGACTTATCCTACGTGTTCCAGTGGGGACCCTCAGGGCCTAAAGGTTTTTTGTTTAATTATCATGCACAAGTATTGTAACACTAATCAGCGTTGAAAGCAAAATTAAGCTGTTACAAATGGAAAACAGTGGCAGTAGTGCTTTACCAGGTCGCTGGAAAACAAGCTGCTGCGTAGATCAAATATATGTTACTATCAGATACGAACTTTAAATGAAACCCTTGTAATGGCTTTTACAAGCCATAAATTGTTGCACCTTTAATGTTAAAGTACTACAAGACTCCCATAGAAACCCATAGCAAAGATATCTTAATTGTAAAGATGTTATTCCCTCATTTTGATCAAGGTTTGACATTTATGGCCTAAATTGAAGGCTTAGTTGAAGGCTTAGTCCCATAGAGGCTCTAGCAAAAAATATCCGTACAGTAAAGGTGTTTTATTCCCTCATTTGTACCCGTGTTTTGACATTTATGGCCTGAACAGACGGCTTGGCTCTTATAGTCACAGTTCGCCCCCAATCTGTTCCTGTTCTGCAACTTCTATAACTGTATCTGCCCATTTAAAATGTTCCTCGAAATGTTTACAGCCTGTTCTGTCACACAGCTCCAACATTAACAGAATCAAACCACTGTTAGTGCCAGTTCGCCCAGCTTGAATTGGTTTAAACAATCGCTACCTAAAATAAAATCTATTAGGAGCAAAACGTCCACCCTGATTCCGAAGCAGCTGTTGAAGAGCACCATGTGATTACTCTACGTCTGTGTCTGCTCAGTGTCCACAGAGTGGGTAAAAGAGGAAGTATGGTGTGTGTGTGTGTGTGTGTGTGTGTGTGTGTGTGTGTGTGTGTGTGTGTGTGTGTGTGTGTGTGTGTGT
>JBBPDC010000038.1:985479-998246 GCA_037974485.1 Hemigrammopetersius urotaenia
TGTTTGTGTGTGTGTTTGTTTGTGTGTGTGTGTGGGTGGGGGTGTGTGTGTGTGTGAGAGAGAGAGAGAGAGAGAGAGAGGATGAAGAGAGGGATGCCCATTCAGATAGAGGTCCAAACTGGAAGACAAGGGCAGTCTTTGTGAAGGGAAACCATGTGATGAGTGAGCTGTCCTCAGTGTACCGGGCAGACTTTGCCTTTTTAGCGTGACTTAGAATTAAAGAGATATTTGGACCAAAAATCTAATTTACACAACTTTCCCTTTTACCCGAAATGTGATTGTTCAGCCAAGACATACGTCCAAAATCTGGTTCTTTAGTCTTGCACAGGAAAAAAAAAAGAGACCACTGCAAAACGTTCAGTTTCTCAGGTTTTATCTTTTATAGGTGCAAGTATTGAACTAGACAGCTTTGCCTCCGTTTTTAAGAACTGCTGACACTATTTCCCCATATTCCCAAATTAAAATATCATTCTTTAAGACATAATTCTAAAGGAAATAACAAAACATCAAAATAAGAGAAATGAGGCAGTGTATACAGAACTTCAAAGAAAAGAAAACAAATCTCTTGTTCTCTTTTAAGCAAAATGGCAATGATTACATTTGACAAACCTCTAGTAGTGTTTTACCATCCAACTGGTCTCATTGTGGGAGGAGAGTGTTTTTATACTTTTCCTCATTAAATAAGATCTGATTCAGGTGATCATTAATCAGAACCTCATAAAGCAGAATGAGGTGCTTGTGTAGGAATTTAACAGACACACTGGCATGGAATGGTTGTCATTTTCCTAGAGATGCTGATTTGAAAATAAATCGTAGTGGTCCCTTATTTTTTTCTGCAGCTGTATATATTCTGTGTAAAGACTTCTCATCACAACAACAATCTCATGTCACCCTCCCCCACATTTTTCTAAAAATAGACTCTTCTCCAATCTATTACCATGGTCATGATTTACTGCATTAGCTGCGACCAAATAACAGCTGTGATGTTATTCATGAAAACATACTTCCTATTTTCCCAGTCACATGAAAGTATTTTCCAATGCGCATCTCCCAGAAGAGCTTTTTAAGAATAATAAGATTCTGTCAACAGTCTCTCTATAAGTGGACTTCACTGTTCTGTGGAACTGGAATATATTTTGCCCCAAGTAAAGTAGACTGAACAGCTAACAGACCAGTAATATTCAAAGTTATTTTTTTAATGAAAGGGTCACTATAAATGCATAATATATCTTTCTAATGCCTGTTACAAATTTCAGTAGCGCTTTATTTGAATGGTCCACTGTATGTGCATTGTGGATACTCAGCTAGATCATTTATAGGGGAATGTGTGCCTAAAACTTTAAGCTAAAAATTGAATAAATGCCATAAAACATGGATATACAACACTATTAGTTTAGCTACAATATAATTTATGCTGGGCAATGATTAATTTTTTTAAATCGCAATTAATCGCATGATTTGCTACAATTAATCACGATTAATCACATTGTTATACACAAAATTCAATAATGAATTCAAAAGTAGTGTATTGTGCACTTTATTTTAGTATAAGTATTGGTATATGAACAAATGTGCAATAACATTTGGTTTGCAAACACTTTAAACAAATAAGGAGCTTTTAACAGCAGTGTTCCCTTTAACACAGTCATATAGCTGCAGTTTAAATATTTCTGTAAATCTCAACTTAAACATTAATGTAATTAAATCAAATATAAAACCAAAGCTATTTGCCACTGCAGGGCATTCATGTTTTATCTTGTTTGTTATTAGCCTCAAGAGTCCAGAGCATGGCCGCTAGTACCATTATAGCTGTATAACAATTAATATCCCCCCATCCTAAGAATGGAGTGCATGATTTGTCTCATCATTATCGCTGTTATACACTGACTATAAACTGTCTGAACAGTATAAACTGAAAGGGAGCATTTTTCGGCAGGGTAGCATGAATCGATAGACTCTGCTGTCGATTTTTTCGCTACATTGCCATTTTTCAACAAGGCAGCATGAATCGTCAGAGCCACGATCAGAAGATTATATCAGGCACCTTCCGAGCAACAGCAAGTTCACATTTATGAATATTTTGTTCAAATGTGTGTTTGGAGCATCAGTCCTGCCCCTTATCCTGATCCCATCCAGGATCATTTGAAAATGCAGCTGTTAGAATGTGTTAACACAGATATGAACACTGTTTGTACAGGAGATTATCTCTATTTTTATCGATCTATTTTTCTCGATGCCCATCACTACTCAACATACACACACAAAAAACATTATGCCACTATGAAGTTTCAGTTCATCTGAACTGTTATTAGCTTTGCTTCACTTTGGTTTAACAGAATATTTTGGATGGTATAGTGCAGCATGAAACTCTATTCCCCACTAGCATCACACAGGATCTCTCATCTCTGTAGGAGAAGCCGTCACATCCATACAAAACAGCTCAGAGCAGCCATGGCTGATGTAAGGTCAGATTTCCCTGCGTCTAGGCTCAGCCCGGCCGATGTGCTCTAAAAAGCGAATGTCCCAGAGGAGATAACTGACCTGCTTTCCAGCATAAAGCGGGCTACTAAAACTCTCCAACCCTGAGTGACCTTTCTCCTGCAAAAGCCGTTACGTGATTGGTTAGAGCCCCCACCAACCTCACATGTGTGCTGTGATAATCTCGGCAGCGTGCCACTGGCTTATCCAGGCCGCATTTAGAATGTACTTTATCTATGATGACTTTACGTAGGTTGTATTTTACATATTTTAGATATTCATTCTTTATGCTTTATGCTACATGTTGTATCATGCACCGTCTTGGGAGCTTGTCACTAAGATTATACAGTATTTGGTATGGCTTTGTAGGTGACAATAAACTTGTGCAGGGAAATCTATGCTTTCTGGCCCACTGCTTTCATCTGTAACCAGCTGTCTGCTCGCCGGGGGAAAACGCCACAAGATTAAACAGAGCTAGAGGACGCAGGTGGAGGCAGGTTTATAGGCTTGATGATTGAATTAAGCTCAAAGACAGGGTTTTTCCCATCTGCGTGCTTGAGGAGACTTCAGCTACATTCAGATCTTTTTCTTCACACGTTAAATTTTAGGGCTTTGTCAAAAATCTTTATGTACCTATGTATGGAGAATTGAACCATATTGGTAATCAGTGATAGGAAAATTGAATATTCAGGCACAAAGTATGCCCTGTGTATAACCATTACACAGTCAGCGTATTGTAACAAAAATGGTCCCCTTTTGATGTTATCTTGAATAAATCTTGCGTGAATGCTGATGTAAGTTGTCCTGCCCACGCAGCTTTAACAAAACTTGGCCTCCCTGTTTGCGAGAAACTTACCAAATGAAAACTTGTCATGTTAAACTTAGCAAATATTGTCTTTGTTTTTTTTTGGTCGGGCCATGCTACCATTCCCTGGATGCACATGCAGAAGTAAAATGAATGACTTTACCTATTCTAAGACATTTCCAGGTAAAATCTGGATACGTGAGTGTCTCTCCTCCTGTTTGAAAAACATGCTACTGTGAGTCTGCATTAAAATCCTATTGACAGTGCTTTGACCTAATGGCTGTCAGTTCAGTATTCTAGCCCAAGGGATCTGGGGGGTGGGGTGTCTAGTTGGGCCAGTCATGGTTTGGGGGAATCAATAACAACAGTTTTGCCGCCTTTCCTAAAGTACCTAGTTCGCATTAATGGACATGCTTACTGTTGTACAAACTACAACAAACCACAGCGTCCCACAACATGGCAGAGGAGTCTGAAGTGGAGTCCCTAGGCTAAAACTAAAGACATTTATCTACACTCAGTCTAACTTTGAGAAGGCAACGTCATCCACTGAATAGAAAATAACGGACCTTGGTAGAAGACAAATAGCTGTGATCAGATGTTCACAGTTAGCTCTAGTCTTAGTTCATCTGCTGATTTAACCTACAGTGGCCTCCACAGTCATTGGCGGCATCAAGTTAGCCGTGGCTAATGCCAGAACAGACGTGCGCAGGTTCTTTCAGGACACGGGCCCATTCACACTAATGACACATGAGGGTCACATGCAAAAGCAACTGTGAACAAAGCAGAAAGATGGAATCTGAGCAGAAAATCGCTATTGAGCAATAAGGCATGTAAGGTAAACGCTCTGCTGAGACTACGAAGGGGCGCATCTGGACTTCAAAAAGACTTTTGGCCTGAAAGGCTGGAGTGAAATTGGGACAGCAAACAGATGCGTATCTGTGTTTCTGCGCACAGGGGCGTGTTTGTGTACACGACCATCATAACTATATCTGAGTTTATTATATTTGTACGTGGCTATCCGTCTGTGGCCGTGCATGAGTGCGTATACGCTTGTGTATATGACGGTGCCTGACTTTGTTTATCATGCTGTGTTTGTTTCTGGCCGTGCTTGTGTGTGTATGCGCGTGTTTATCTTTGTGGACGCGCATGTATATGGGAGCGCACCCGGCTGTTTGCTCGCGTTGTGTTTGTGTGGGCACGCGAGATTTCGGTTGACACAATGCCTCGGTCACAAAGCGCAGAGAAGGAGGGTCGAAGGCTCAGTGTTTCCTTCCCCTGGCATATGCCATGCGCCTCTTGGTTACACAATCGTGCTCTCTTTCTTTCTCTCTTTCTTTCGTTCTTTCTTCGTTCTTGCATCATTGATGTGGCTGGGGAGTGCATGAAGGGCGGCCTTGCTGCCAGAGGAGGGATCCAGTTTCCTTCTGAGTGGCGGTGGGGGCCCGGAGCATATCATGGCAGGTCTCTCCTGAACTCGACTGATTCAATTAAACACTGTAAATAATTGAACTAATGGCGAAATCCGAAGCATGGCCCTCGTGGGAAGCGGGATGACATCACGAGTTTAAAGCAGGCAGGGAGAAATAGAGACATGGTCCCAGAGACACGGCCGCCTGTTTGTGTCCCAATCAGCTCGCCATATCTGATTACCTAACTGCTTCAATTCCTCCCTCCTACGCCTCCCTCGCCCCGCTAAAAGATATCTCCACCAAAACTGGCGAGAAAGGGCCGGGACAATGTAAGCCGCAACCCGACGCTGACTCAAATAGAAGTGTTTATTTTTTGGGTCCCAGGCGAAAAGCCAACAAGGCTGCCTTTGTAATGGATTAACTCCTTAAGCACTAATGCACTGCAGTTCCTCACTGTCATAGCTACACAATTTACATGCTAGTGTCATTGTTTGTTTCTTTCCTTTGGCAACAGAGAATGCTAATATATCTGACTAGTAACATTATGCAAAGCTGTCATTGTGCAGAATACTGGTAGCTTCCCCTTGTAGAGAATGTCCTGACTGCTGAACATGGGTTTATTGTTATATCATTCAACTGGCAAAGTCGATTCATTGAGAGCGTTAATTGTACTTGATTCAATTGATTTTTATCAGGTCAACTCTCGGGGCTATATAGTTCCAATGTATACACAAATTGTGTGGTCCTTTATCAGATTATTGGGCTGCAAGCTATTGCTTGCCGTCTAGATTTATCTTTGTTTGTTAGCTACATTAGCCTTGTAGCTTCAGGCCATCACCAAAGAAGAATGTGACTGACTAAATTCAATAAAGACAGTGTAAATTAAATTTTCAAAAGAACCATCACATTGAAGGAACCCAAAAAATGGAAAACTTCCCCCACTTTAGATTCTTTAAGATTATTTTGATGTAAACACTGTTAAGTCCATCCATCCATATGGGCCATATATGGGAACTTATCTGCAAAAGGAGCCTGTTTTGTTTTTATGATGTCACAAAAAGCCACATGTATAATATCACAGGAGTTTAGCCCCTCAATTCACACTTAAGTTGTAAATGATTCAGAATGGTCTGGTTTTTGAATGAGGCACAATATAGGCAGCCAGTCAGAACAGAGATCATACATTTGCCAGTCTTAGAACAATGATAAGAACAGGCAAGAATAATGTCATATAAAAATGAATGATGGCCATTTTTGGGATATAAACCCATATAAATGTCTAAAGTGGAACTTGATCTTTTTCACTGAGGGGTTCAGCAGGCCAGGCTTACATCACCACAAACATGGTATTGGCTGAATGCTAGTGTCACATGGTATCCTGTTCCTCTTACAGCGCCAGTGTTTCGTTTTCTTCTCTGATTCTGTGAACTTCTGAGGGAATGGACAAAATGAAAGCCATCCTTGACCTATGACCAGAGGGGAAAACCTACACTATCATAATGACCTCATTATGTAAGGGGCAGCCGTGACTTCTCTTTTCCCACCTTTGATGTGCACCCTTCTTTTTTCTTTCCCTCTCAAACAACAAACGACCCCCATTCATTCACACATCCTCTCATCATGCTGACTGTCCACCATGAGACACCCTGGCGATTCAGGGCAAAAAATATGGGCCATATAGGTCTTTTCTCTGCCAAGCTTCGAAGGCTGAGTATAGTGAGGCTTTGTGTATGGCGATCCTGTTTGTCTTGATCCTAGAGAGGTTACCTCAGTGTTAATTATGTCAAGATCAGAGGTAGAAAAATACATTCATGTGTCAAGTGTGTTAGGAGAGTCAAAGAAGGTGGGCCCTTTTTGGACCGTACGGCACACCATTAAAATCTGAAAGTTTATTCAACTTCTACAGCCTCTGCTTTCCACAGAACCCGAGTAAAAAGATGGTGAAAGGCCAGAGGTCGGACGTGGCAACCCGCAGCTGCGAGGTCACCCTGTTTAGCGTCTCCACAAATTTGGACGTAAACAACGGATTGAGTGTCATTACATGGAGTACGCCCCCAGATCAGCACCTTTATGCGAGAGACACTCTGACCCATATCCATTAGCCAAATGCATTAGCCACAGCTATTAGCATGTCAGGCCCGTAAGTGGTGATGGCGCCCGATGAGGCGCGCTGCTTTCATTTTCACAGGAGGATTCGATGACGCCGGGAGTGATTTGTCACCACTCGAGGCCCATGTCACGAGGGGAGGGCCGTGCCATGGCCGTTCATCTACTGTAGCAGCTCGAACATGTGACCGGCGTGGCTCAAAATGGAGACAAAGGGCCTCCTCTGAGGTCAGCACACAGCGCACACAACACGGACGCTTTCACATGCAATGACTCTTGGTGAAATGTAATATCAGGCAAGGATTAATGTTACAGAGAGACAGGGAAAGAGAGAGAAAGAGAAGGAGTAAGAGGAAACGACACTTCTTGACCTTTGCTGCTTGAAGCAACAGTGCCCCCTTGAGTACAGCGCTGACATGAACATGTTTACCCCATACTTTCGGTTTGACTAACATGCAGTTGACCACAGAATTGTTTTTGTTCAATTGACACGGCACCCTGTGACTAAACTGTGTCACTGGAGGAAGAATTTGTGTGATCAATTATGGGGCAGCGGATGACACACTTTCAGCTATGCCTCACAGCGATTTATCTGTCAGTTCTCTACTGCAGCCCTTTGGAATGCTAATGAGTTAATAAGTCAGCTGTAAAGGTTCAGCTTTGTCTGTCACCGTTAATTGTACTAGCAGTCAAATAATCTACCAATTATAAAGTTTACACAGGCCTATCGAAAAATTTGGACCTATAATGACTGAACTGTCACTACATCTGTTGTAAATGTGCTTACTCACGTCCTATAGCTGTGCATCATTAGTTTTAATTTTCTGGTTTAAAGGCCTTCTGATGATATATCTTGAAAGTGCTGAACTTTTAAAAGGTGTGTGGGGTTGCAGGGAGCCGGTGGGTGTAAAGGGGAACAGATAGCTAATGTCATTGATAGGAAGCAACTGTATGACTGTGCTAGGCTAAATCTTTTCAAATGATTATTGCAATGGAGCAATAGATTACTCAAATGACTTGTCAGAGCAAAATAACAAGCTAAACCATTTACAAATTGAGTTTATTTCCTATGGCCTAATAAGATTAAAAAAAAAAAAACATCTAAAAAAAGAGTCTCTGGTGTGCATTTTGTGCTGAAGGCTGAGTTGTTATTTTATTCACAAAAGTAAGAGTTAGACTAATGCTAACTTGGTAGCTTGGTTGTATTTATAAGCCTGTAGATATATAATTAGGCTAGCGGATATATTTGCCCAGCGCTGGGTATTGTAATGACATTAATTTATCCATTTATCTAAACCACTTATTCCAGCCTGGGTCCGTGTTGCTGAAAGGCAGAGACAATTCGGTTCTCCATTACATTCTACAACTAAACACAGACACATCTGGGCTAAATTAGCATCTTCAATTGGGCTGACATGAAAGTCTCTGGACGGTGGGAGGAAACCTGAGCTCCTGGCAGAAACCCATGCAAACTCCACTCAGAAAGACCCCTGGCCGCCCTGGCTGGGAATCGAACCCAGGACCTTCCCACTGCTATACTGTAACTGCTACAGATTACAAATGTACAGGTTTTTCAAAAGATTACAACATACTTAAAGTGGGAAATGATCAATTGGAAAGCCTTAATAAAGAACTAATATCAGTAAAAAATATATTTAAGAGAGAACAGCTGGAGATTTTAAAAGATGCAATATCATCACGACAAATTGACAACTAACTATTGCTGACACATTGAGAAGATAAATTTCAGTTCATCATTTTTTAAATCATGGCAGCTGTGTGTTAAACCTGCCTTTAGGTGCGTCTCCTATTTTTGGGCTGAGTGTATTTAATTTCCTTTCGTTTCGGTAATCTAATGTTGCGCATATGAGGTCTTGCCTCAGGCTGTGGCAGTGGTGCTCGCGCTCAGACATCATCCACAATTAGATGGAAACTGACGCTATCATGCTCACAATTACCAGTGTTGTCTATACACACAGAGATTACGTTACAAAAGTGAGCGGAACCGTCTGACGCTTCTAGTGTTTAATGTTTAACATTTGTCCTGAACTTCATTTGAACAGTGCTAATTATGAGGTGCGATGCAGCACCAGCGCCGTGCCTTACTGACACTCAGGCAGAGTCGAGCGGCTGATGAGCCATTTAACTCCACAGAATGTCTCATTTAACCCCAGCACCCATTAAATAATCATGTGTTCCTTCTCCAGACCCCGAGGGATGATTATGAAATATTCATCCTAGTATGACGTAAGTGATTCGTCGAGGAAAGAAAAAGATTTGCACTCCCAGCCTTACCCGAAAGGTTTTGCTCCAGAGAAGGCCTGAGGCACACAGGGAGTGGTGATGTAAGAGCAGTCTGTCATTTCCATGCAGAAAGAGTCAATTATTAATGCCCCCGCCTCACCTCCGCTGAGGGTTGTGCACTTGAAAGGTCCTCATTAATTTTTGATACATGGGCATTCTGAATTAGGTCAGGTAAGGTCAAAGACCAAACACACACCTTGCAATGAGGAAATCAGAGAGCCATCAAACTAGCAACACAAAATCAGAAATGGGTGGTAACTAGTCAGCTTTACTCAGTTCTTTATTCAATTTTAATAGATTAGTGCTGTAAACAAGTATATTTCTACTGTAGTATACAGTATTGGGTGCCTACAGTCAAATGGTGTGTTAAAAATGATGTAATGTGAAAATACAGTTACGGTGGGTTTAATCTCTGTTGTCTTGGCACCTGGGCTGCTTTAGCATGTTATTGTAGACCAAAAGCATCCAAAATGAGAAGAATAGGGCCTAACAAACTTTTGTGCCTGTGCTGATAGGTGTTGAATGTACCATTGATAAGGAATCAATAGAGGAGTTTTTGGATCTGATACTTTTTCATTCAGATTGGTTTTTAGTTGCTACTTTTACTTTGCTTGAGTCATTGTTTCCTTGAAGCAACAGTACTTCATGTAGTCAACTGTAATTTTAGGCTCTGCCCACGGGTAATGATGATGGACTTTGTTCAAGTCGGCGTTTTCAATGGTTATGACAGGTGCATATTAAGTTATAAGTTATATAATTGTTATAAAATGAGTCATGTATCATTAAACACACACACATACACACACATACACACACTCACACAGACTGAGTAATGAAAACAAAATGGTCTCTGTTGCTCAGCCTTGATTATTTTACCTCCAGCCACCTACAGGCCAGAAATGAAACACTGTATGTAAATATACGAGTCATCATTGTGCTCTTGCCATTTTGGCTGCAAACTATTTTATAGGTCTTGTAATATTTCTTACCAAAAGAGCAACTTTTTTTTCAGTAAAGTCTTATGTAAGCACTGTAAAAAGAAATGGTACATATCCATGTGTGTGGAAACTAACCCACAAAACTAGCCAGTTTTGTCTAGGCTGCATTGTAAAATTTACATTCAATGGACCATTTTGCCAATTGAAGTGATAAGTAGTGTTGTTACTGCAGCACCACAGCAGTAATACAGAGTGCCAATCTGAAAGGTATAGTAATGAAAACAGCCTGTTTAGCCACGTAGGCAGAGGTTCACAAACTGAGGGTAATTTCTAAGAACTGCTTTGGCCAAATGTATAAAAGTGGTAATGTCATAGAACAGCACCATGTCTCTTATACGGAAAGCACAGGAATTGCTGTGGAGAAAGCTTGCAAAACTAGCTTTCCTGGGGGATCAAAAAGTTTGGGAAGTGCTAAAGATGGTTATGAAAAAGTAAATTACTGTTTTTGGTACATAAAACCACAGAAATGTTATAATTGGATTTTAGAGAGTGGATGAATTAAGGAAAAATGTAGAATATAGGCCCAGCTGAAACATGCTGGGCTGTAATGGGTTTGAACTCTGTGCTCTCAAACAATAAAGCAAATTGTATATTCTGATGGGAGCAGAGGCCTTGTCACTCTCCTCTTTCTTTTCTCACAGAAGAAAGGAAGGACTGCTGTGTCTGAAGGTCGAGTGGAAAGTATGAATGGGAGACAAAAACACATGACAGTGCTGAACAGCAGATTACATGCTTGCTTCTCTTGTGCACACACAGCCACAATAGTAAAACCACTGCCAGGTGAAATAAAAAACATTATGTTGTTACAGTGGCACTTGTCAAGGTGTGGGATGCAATAGACAGTAAGTGAACAGTCAGTTATTGATGGGTGATGTGTTGGAAGCAGAAAGATGGGCGAGTGTAAGGATCTCAATTACTGACAAGGACCAGATTGTGATGGCTTGATGCCTGGGTTCAGAGCTGATCCAAAACAGCAGGTCTTGTTCCTTGTGTACAGTGGTCAGTACCTACCAAAAATAGCCCAAGGAAGGAAAACCGGTGAACCACCAACAGAGTCATTGGCACTCAAGGCTTACTAATCCTCCAAGGTATCTGGGATGCGGCTTCCCATTTACTTACTGATTTTTACTCTAGGACTGCGCCGATCCAAAATGCAGCATTTCAATACGAACCAAAATCTCTGTACTGGATACTGGAAAAAGCCTGAACAGTGATGTAAATGTTTCACTGTGATCATGAAGAGAGATACACAGATGAGAACACGAGTAACACAGATAAGCAGCTAGGCTGTGTCTCCCTGCTCCCTGCATAGTGCACTTAAAATACAGACTCCTACAGACAAAAAAAAATGTACAAAATTTCCAACAAAGAGCCGCTGGTGATTCATCCATGTGAGGAGAACTCCATAATGGACAAACTTTGCAGTACACGGGCGTAGAAAAAATTGAATATTACGTCTTACAGAACGTAGGGAGTAATTTCCTTACCTTAAAATGTATCCTGACAAATGTTTCATTAACATCTAGTTTTTGGAAAAGAGGGTAAAAGACGGCACTGAATCGGCAGATACTCAAGGTTGCAGCATTGACCATGAAAACCTGGCATCATGCCTCCCCTAGTTTACACTTTTGTAAACTTCTAGCCAATTAATTGCTGTAAGTGAGACAACCAACAAGTGCCAGAAGTGGACACTGGACTTCAGCCACTGGATCCGTGTGCTCCGTGTGGCATGTGAACATCTACAGCTTCTTTACAACTCTTTCATGTAAAAACCACAAGCACTCGAAAAATGCATACAACTTGTCATAGTGTTGGTGGGGAATAGGGGGAGGACGCAAAGTTGAGCAGAAACAAGGACAGTTTAATGAAACAGAAAATACACAGGAACATAAACGTCTACCGACTCCAGATCAGAACAGAAAAAGCAATACTAAACGAGGAAACAAAAAGGCAGGACTCGTGCTCCCAAAACGAAATGAAAATACAGGCAGAGCTGCTCGCAGGCAGGCGAGGGAAAATGAGGAACACAAATCGGAGATCTCGTGGCGACAGAGCCAACTTCATGGGGGAAGCACGAGTCTGCAAACCAAGAGAAAACACAGAGAACGTAAGTACAGAAAAATCATTCAAAGATAAACAGACAAGGGCGCAACACATTTGGTAGAACAAATACGGACACATCGGACTCGAGATCAGGCTGGGCTATAAATAGTGCACGGGAAGGGAAGACAGGTGAGACGGTGATTGACGGGACGAGACACAGGTGCGACAGATGAAGATGGGGAGTGATACAAACTGAACACGAAGACTCAAAAGGGAGGAAGGGAGAAACGGAGGGGGATTGGGATAAGGGCAGACAGGGCACGGAGACAGAAAAAGACAGGATGAATGGGAAAACTAATATTCAGGGGATGGAGGACGGTGTCTAAGAGGGGAAGGCGAGGCGACCGTGACACAACTGACTGTACTCCCTACTTGACTCTGTAGGGGATATATGTTTCAGATCAGAAAGGCGAGGGGAACATTTGGATTCCTCAGGAGAAACTGAAATATACACTACAGGACAAATCTATTTGACTATACAGTGGGACAAAAAAGTATTTAGTCAGCCACCAATTGTGCAAGTTCTCCCACTTAAAAAGATGAGAGAGGCCTGTAATTTTCACC